>BMAO01003829.1:0-180818 GCA_019973975.1 Trichonephila clavata | reverse complement strand
TTATTTTATTTTTTTGCTGAAAATATTTTAAAATAAATTCAAATAAATGTTCTATTTAACTTCATGTCAGAAGTGGTAATATTTTTCTGATTAAAACAAAACTTTGTTATTCAGATACATTTAATCTAATTATAAGTGAATAAAAATTTTAAAAAATTCTGATCCTCTTTTGTGTGATATAATTTTAAGACTCTGAAGAACTTTGATTAGATTAAAACCTTAATTTTTGGAATTTAATTGTATAAATCGCAGAAAAAGTTTTAGTAAAAAATCAATTAATTCCCGAAAAAACGACGTGTACTTATATAAATGCAAGTCACATTTGTTTTAATAAAAAAAAAAAAACGATCGTACAGCAATGAATAAAGCAAGTACTCGTAGACAGATAAATTCGATTAAATTATAAACTATTGAGAGTCAAAGCAAACGATAATGTGTATGTATACGATAAAAGTGAAAAAATTCACATACTTATTTGCATAAAAAAACGTCCCATTATATTGCCAATTTTATTGCAGATTTTTATGCATTTACAAAAAAAATGCAACTTCAATACATTTTCTATTTTTTATTTATTCCATAACAAATAGGATTATAGATATATTTTATAAGATATACATCTGGGAACGAAAAACATTTTTCGTTCCTTTTGCATGATGTTCTATTATTCGATTTCTATGGCTTTCTAAACGTCCAATTTAAAACGATATAAATAACAGAACTTGAGGAGAGGTTTTTCAAAAACTAAACAAAGAGGTAATACCTTTTAACCGATGACAAAAATTGTAAATAAATGCTTCGTTATATTGTTCTAGTGGAGCAAGAAAATAACAAGGACCTCTCTTCACCTTTTCCCATCCCGTTTACCTGAATCGAATTCTTATTCCAAGCGGTTCTCGGATCGGATATCCAATTTCGAAAGTCTTTACCTCGGAACAGAGACAAAAAACATTGTTTTCTAGTGCCATTCTTAGTGGGAAGAATGGCAGGCAGGCAGTTTCTGTGCAGTTCCATGTGATCTCTTGTTGTGTATGTATGGTGAGAGGGTTCGATTCGATGTGTTCGATCGATGTGTAGGCGAATAAGCTCAAATGGAACGTGAAAAGAAACCCTGACGTAACGCATTGGAGGGGGGATTCTAGCGACAGATGGTGTCGCATGAGATCGTAACGACATTTTTTGCCTTTTTGACTCTCGTATTCACCAGTTCGTGAAAAGCCATCAACGAAATTTAGGAAAAGGTGCAGGTGAGATGTATCATTCCTCGTTTCTATAGGTTATGTTCCAATGCATAAGAAATAACGGGAGCGTTGTATGTTCATAGTACTAGGCTGAAGTGCCCTTCTCTTAGGAGACTTTTATTTTTATATGATTTTAAGCCAAAGGTATCCGATTACTTACGACAACTTTTTTTTTCAAAAAAAAAAAATGGAGATATGGGGATATTTTTTTTTAATGGTTTTTAGATTTGTTTAGTACATTTTAAGAAAAATACGCTAAAATTAAGAAGATAAAAAGAAATTCTTATTTCTAAAATGTGGGGAAAAATGGGTAAAAATTCACAAAATATAACATATTCTGAACCAAGAATTTATAAGAAAATTTCAATTCTGGTGTGTTGCTACGTTATTCATTTTTTAAATGACCCTCAGGATAAGAAATATTTTATTTTTTACAAAAACTAGAGCCCTTTATTTTAGTTATTATATGAAATTTTTCATAAAATAACAGTGATTATATTAACATAAGATACAGTAAATTTTGTAATAAAACAGTGATTGATAAATATGAAGGTTAAAACACTTCTACTATTACACAGAAATACACAAAAAATTCAGTTAATTATTTTCAAACCTTTTTTTAGCAGTCACTCTCCCGTTTTTGAGCGTTAAAAAAAACACATTTCGAGAAAAATGCTTTTTAAAGTATATAATATCTTGCTTAAAGTAAAGGCATCTGCTTTTTCTAAAACATTTGTAGTTTTTGTTCTAGTAAACGGAAAATAATAAACTTGGTATTTTTATAAAGCTAATTAGATGGTCTGTGAAATAAAATCATAAAAAAAATTGTCAATTTTTGGCAGAATTCACAATTTTAGGGTAGTTAGATACCTTAAACATTTTCTCTAACGATAAAATTTTCGAAATATGATTACGGGTATTTAAATTTTAAACAACTGGTTCAGAAAGTAATTATTATTTGACTACAATAAATATTTTTTAAAGAATATGTAAGAATAATATTTCTAGAAAATATTTATTTGTCAGTAAAAATATTTTTTTAGAATAGTTAGCATCAACACTGATTATTAAATCCAAAGAAGGGATTGTAAATATTTCTTAAATGGAATCATACTTACGCCGAAAGTAAAAAATTACATAAAATTTATTTATTCAAAAGCATACGTTTTCAAGAGCAGTGATTTTACAGCCAAATTTCTTCTCTGATTAGCTGTTGAGTAATAATATCGGTGTGTAATGTTTATATAACTTGCAACAAAATTTTTTGTTTCCACGTGTTTAACTCACTGCATATTATTTTGCATTAAAGAGTTTAATACCACTAAGTTAATTAATAAACATGTTTGGGTGCTTTTAAGGCTTCATAGTAACTCGAAAAATTTTATATTTGAACTACGTCAAATAACACAAATAAACATAAGTTGGTTTCTCATAACTTTTCAAAGATTTACAATAATCTCACTATCATTTTAAAAAAAAACTCAGCTAATATTTCATAAATAGATTGACCGACACGAAAAGAACTTTCATTCGGCTTTTATTTCGTCCTTTAGGCTTTCTTTCTGTCTCGTTTTTGGATGATCATGCATATTACACGTAGCTTTTTACAATGTACTGTTATATATATAAACACAACCCCCCTCCTTAAAATACTACCAACCACTCTTTTCAACAAGTAAAGAAAAAAAAACGCCAATTAGCATGAATGGCAAGTTTTGCAGCTGGCAACTCTGAGGTAGCTGTTTCTCTAAATGCGACCAAACTTTTAGGGAATCTGATGGTAGATTACTGCACATTCTCAATATCACATTTAAGAATTAGTGGAATTTTAGAATTGCTACCCGGGTCAAACAAGATATCAGTTCCTCTTGGAGGAAGGCCCCCTCGTACATGAATGGTATGAAGGAAATCGCCGTGGTGCTGCTTTACTTGGGACAAGCAGTAGGCGAGATGAAACTACTCTTGCTAGACTACGAAGTGGACATACTCGAGCTCAACGGCGTGTGGATGGTCTTAAAGTTTACCCTCCTTGTCCGAAATGCAATGTAAACCAACCCGCTCCTGCCCACATCTTGGCTTGTATTGGATGCCATAAAAGCCAGCTGCTCTCAAGTCCAACTACAGTTCTTGGTGGATTGAAAACGCACGGGTTTATGGACTTGATCTAGATGTTTCTGTCGGTCAAGTGGGATAAGAAACAACAACAACAAGAAGAAGAATTAGTGGCATGAAATAACTAGCAAAAATCAGAAGACGTTTTATACTAGTATTGAAAATAAAAGCGAATCCATACTATTATGACTTCGGCATACAATATTTGATAGTGGTAGCTAATAGTTATGGCCGAGAACTCGAGGCAGCCTTTACCCAGGAGAACGTTGGAGTGTTACTGCCACTGAAGACCCACCTCGTAGAGAGGCTGCTGTACGTTAAATCTGTGTAGGGGCTCAAAATTCTCCTGTTGGCGTAATGAGGAGGTTCAGACCATGAGGAGCAGCTCAGGTGTTATCTTCGTCACTTTGATCTAGGTTTAAAATTACTTTCATGCAACTTCAGAGTGCGACGTTAATAAAAGATCAATCAAATCGACATATAATGTAACGAACTAATAAAAATAATTCAAATTTCTATTGAGGCAGTTTTTCCTTCAACACAAATCAATTTAAAGTGATCAGCTACATCTAGTATTTAAAAATTGATTATTTAAAAAGCTTGAATTGTTTGTATTGTAATAATATTGAATTAAAATGAAATAAAATTTGTTGTTGTTCCTTATCCCAGATGGTGTAGTTGAGCTACACCATCTCCACAAAACCAAAAATCTCCAAAAAATTTAGAAATAAGATAGGATTTCCTAAAACCTCGTCATATGAAAAATTCAATTCAGAATATGGTTGGGAGAAGCCTGATCATCCTCGCATCTATGACATTCTGGAAAGACTTTCTGGCCCTGTTGAAAAGTCAGAGACTTGATGTGACCACTAAAAAAGCGCGACAGAGCCGTCTGCAATGAAATAAAATTTGACGATGATGAATTTTTTGAAAAAGTAGAATGGTTTTACGACAGGACATATTATGTTATAAATAAGGAAACAAAATCTCACATGACGTTTTTTAACTATTATTAATATCGACTTCTACTGTATATTACGGTCTAAAGCAGCGGTTCTTAAACTCTAGATCGCCGTGCCCCCCCCCCTTTCCTTTATATATCAGTGTGACATCGGGAACCCCCTCAATAATTCTACGACTATCTCTGCTATTTATACACTTTTTTACATTTTTTTTCATTTAGGAAAACAGTAAATATATAATTATATATGTGTATAAAAACATTACAAAATACTAGTTTCAAGTAAGTAATGTAAGTGCACATTAATAAATAATACAGGCTCAATTCGGTTAGAAAAACGAAATGGATGCAGTCGTTATCGTATTGACGCGCTATGTGAATTCAGTTCTTAATCTTTGCACGTGTTTCTTCTACATATTTTTGAAAATATTACATTTTAGTAATTTTTATGTTGTTACAAACAATAAAAAAACTGAAATAATATTATCGATCGCAATCGATGCTCTAATACATATTTTTCTTGGTAACAATTTAGTGATCTAGTCTAAGAAGGCACATTTTCATAGATAAGAAACCTTCGCGGACCCCCAAGGGTTCACGGACCACTGGTCTAAAGTGTTACTATGCACATACTAAGACTAATCTATATCATTCTATTAAGTATTCTGCATTGTATAAGTATCTAAATTCTGTATAAACGTCACCATCGAAATTAAGGCGTAAAAAATGAGACACGAATTTATTTTAAAGGCATTTAAAACAAAAGAAAATGTTTGTTGAAAATGCAGTATTTAAAAGGCTAAGCGCTTGCGAGTTATTTAAAAAATCACATCGATTTTCGCTAATCATGATAATTTGCGTGTTCGAATTGAAAATGTCTAGCTAAAGTAAACTGCGTGGCATAAAGATAAAAAGATATAGCGGTACAACATTTATAAGCAGATGCATATTTTCTTTTTTTTTTTTTTAACCATGAAAATGACATTTTAAGCCTGCATTATAATCGCTTAACTGTGTAACGAACATATAATCCCCTAGAATAATTTGACATCTGCGTGACAAGCAATCATAGTTAAAAGTCTCAAGTATGGTAATAGAACAGTTTTCTTTTGTTATGTAAATTTTATTTCGTTTTTCCACCTTAAATGACATTTAGGAAACAATAGCGTGTTTTTCTTTCGTACAAACAGAGAGAAAAATTTAATTTTCTTACTCCGGACCAGCGTAATTGTCTATGGATTTCTGAAATAAATTGAATTTTTATTGTTTGAAAGCGGAATATTTTTTTGTCACGTGACATAAAATTGTACTAAAAATATTTGATTTTGTACAAGAACGGAATTTAACTTAATTGTCGTCAATTTATTCCAAAAGTAATTAAAACTTTTCTGTCATTTTTAGGCTTTATATTAAAATATAATCTCCATGAAAGAAATATCTCCTGAATAAACGATAAATCTCTGATAGGAAATATTATAAAACAGAAAAATTAGAGATCTTCATACTATAAAAACGCACGTGGAGAAATAGTAAAAATGGCACATGTATATGCGTGTGTAATACTTCTAAATGTAATTAAGTGTATGGAAGTTTTTTATTTATAAAAAAAGTAAATTACTAAAGAAACAATTTAATGTTGATATAATAAAAGTTAAATAGGGGAAATTTTAACAATAAGGAAGGAAAAAAAAAGGAAAGGCAACACTGCTAAAATTTAATACGAACGCGCGCGCGAAATCCTCCACTCTTTTTGAAAAATAAAATTTATTATATTTTATATATAAAAGTTCCTTTTTTTTTAAGTATGTTTTGTAGTCTAACTAGCTGTCCAGTCTCGTAGAGAATATTTACAAAAAACTACAAAAACAAAAATAGTGCAACATTTCAGAATAAAGTAGGTTTACCGTCGAATATATATAATTTCGTCAAATCAAAAAATGTCGCCAAATGTTGGACATAAAGATTATTGTGTTTGTACATGCATGGAAACAATTTTCCACTATTGGCTGCACATCGTGGTATTTGGTGACGTCTTTTCATTTGACAAAACAATCGAAAGTATAACAAGTAAGTACCAAAAAGTTATATATTCTGAATACTTTAATTTCAGTATAAAGCAGTATTAAAAAAGTATATAAGAAAATTTTAAAAGAATTGGTTAAATTTTATTAGAGAAAAAATACAGTTTTAACTTTGGCATGCTATTCATCAGAATAACTGTTATACATTACAAAATCATTTTTTAACAAGATAAATGTAATTTAAATACTAAAAACAAATATAACGTTTTTATAATTAATATAGAAGATATATTTAAAAAAGCATAAATAGAAAAAAGTGTGATATATAGTGAGAAATTAATGATGATTAATTGAGTAAATTATCTCTAAAGAACAATAAATTATAGTAAATTGCTTAGAATATATGCCAAATTTTTGCATGAAATCTCACATCACTTATTTTAATTTAAAAACAATTTAAATTTTGAAATTTCTAAAGGTAAATCCTGCATGTATGAAAATTGCGACTTGTAATTTTATTAAGGAGTACATAACGAAATTATTAGCTTTATTATTTGCATTAAAGAAGCCCAGTGGCTGAATGGTTAGTGCATCGCGCTTCCACACCACAGGTCCGAGGTTCAAACCCCGGGTTGGGCAAGGTTGACTCAGCCTTTCATCCCATCAGTGGGTCGATAAAAATGAGAACCAAGCTTACTTGGGAACCAAACACTGGGGGTTTCGCTTCAGGCTAACCATCTGATCGGAACATCTGCTCATGCACCTCAGCGCCCAATGGTCACGTATACTGAGATGGACACGGTAGGCCTTGGCCCTCATGGGCTGTCGCGCCACTGAGTTTGAGAGTATTTGCATTAAATAGCGTATTTATGTGTACTAAAATGAAAAAGAAATATTTTTAAAAAATGAAGTCAGTTCCTACTTAAGAGAACAAAGAAAATTTTCATTTTAGTTACTTTTTATTAAAAAGTTACAATTAATATAAATATGTATATACAAATGAGACAGAATCACAATATTAAGTGGCAAAATAGAAAACGATTTTCCTTGCTATAATTTTCCATTTTCCTTTCTATATATGATGTTAGACTATATTTTTAGTTAGTGTTTATTCATTAATTAAATTTAAGTTATTCTAATAAAAGAGTATAGTAAAAAAGAAATCACATTCTCAGAAATTAGGCCATCCCTGGTGGGATTCGAATCCAAGACCGTTGAGTTAGAAGTTCAACACGCTAATCCATTGCGCTACAGGGACACAACGAACGATTTTCTTTTTTATATATGCTGTGGGACTATTATTTTTGTAAATATTTATTCATTTTTAAATTTAATTAATGAATTAATATTTGAAAAACTATATTAACATCAAGTGTCATCCACTACAAGTTTAAAAATTGTATTTGAACTTCAATGGATGAAGGAAAATATTTTATTATAACGATTGAAAATTTGAAAGAGATATATAAATAAATAAATAGGGAGAGAGTGAATTAATAATAGGAATTGAAAAAGTGCAACGGTTTCAATACAACAAAAAGCGCATATTTTCTATTTTAATTTTTGAAAGTAACTTTAAAATAATATAGAAAAAATGTTTTACTATATAAATAAGGTTTTGACATTCTCATCTAAATTTGCTTTAGTGATAATAATAAATCTAACAATAATACTTAAGAAGAAAATAAGAGAATATCAAAATTTGGATTCAAATTCGATAGCGCAGTGAAATTTATATTTGTTATATAATACTTCATGACTTATATAGAAAAAATATCGTATTATTAAAGTTTTTGGATGAAATATAACATTGTTTACATACATTTTCACTAAAATTATTCCTATTTAGCATTGAATTAAATTCTGTTCCCCCAATAATCAGTTTTTTAAAAAATAATCATATAAATTTGACACGAAGCTAGATATGAGGCAGCGAAAGAACATGGTTGTGAACTCGTGGCCGGTCGCTGGTTCGAAGCCTAATGCCACTGAAGACCCGCGGAGCAGAGAGGCTGATACACGTCAAATCTGCTGAGGTTCCTCACATTTTGTGTGGTGTCAAAGTACGGAAAGGATATTGCCAAAAAAAAAAAAATCTCAGATGTCACCTTCGTATCCACCTTTGGATCGTAATTCAAACTTACGAAGCTCACTCGCCAATAGCCCTCGTGTTGCTTCAAAATATGATGCAAATTAAATTAAATCAATTCACTCAGCTCTATCAAATAATTCATTTATTTATGCTGATATTAGAGAGGAGTCAATTCCTGTAAAGCCCAACCTTTTTTGAACTGGTGCCCCCTTTTCTAGTAAATATTTCGATACCACCCCCTCCCACTCTAGAGAAATAAGAGTGTGCATAACACACGGTGAAAACAAGAGTTAAGCTTTAAAAAATATCCTATTACTAAAAGAATATATTTTTTAATTTAATTTTTTTTTCTACAGCCCCAATTTTTTTACTTGCGAATCTGAAATATCTATTGCCACAAATATATTTAAATGTGAAATATATTATATATTTTAGTCATACGTAGGATATATTGTTGGAAATGAAACGCTTCTGAATTTCTTTTTCATTTAAAAGAGTGGAATAAAAGATTTTTAGATTACCTGTTATAAAGACAGGCAGGGGTTTTGAAGATACGAAGTAATTATTGCTTTCAAAATAAATATCAATTGACATTTCAGCCTTTAAAGAATCACACTTTAATTCTTGGTTAACATATTTAATTATGTTTCTTGGATAATACACATAATGAAATGAAGTGGACGAAACATGTTTCCTACTGCTCACAGACAAAGACAACACGTGCACTACAGAAATTAAAATGCACTATATCATTCAATTTAATGAAGGTCTGGATGTAATGTAATCTTTAAGTTTTTCATCCACATCTCGAACTACCGAAATATGTGAATTTTCGTACATGTGATACAGAAATGATTTAAATACATACAATCAACATAAGTAAACATTATTAAAGTTTACTTTTGTTAGTACACAATCAGCGTGTTTTTTTTAGTCTTTTTTACTGAATCTGCCCAAGCCCCTCCATGCCATCTCAGCACCCCTTAATTTTCTCTGGGTCTTTTACTGCCTCCCTGAAAGCCTCAAGCACCCACAAGGGGGCGTTATCGCCCACGTTGAGAACCTATGCTGTAAAGCATCAAATCTGTAATATAAGTGGAGACCGCCTTATAACGAAGTCTATTGCTAGGCTAAGAACAAGTCATCACAGAGGAATGAAGTTTGATAGGGATGGTTGAACTTACATGAATTGTGATAACTGTTTAGATACAGAGTTAACACCTGCTCATATTTTTGACAGTCCAGCTATTCTTACTGTTCTACAAGAAATAGGGGTACTTTTCTCGACAACAAACTTCTATGTCCACAATATTGCACATATTGCCAAAACAGTCATCTGGGCTCACGGTCTGATTTGGTCCCGCCATGGATACGAAATTATCATCAACAAAAAAAATTTGCCCACCGAAGAATGATTTTAATTTACTGCTTATAATCTCACTTACCTGCTACAATATATTTCTAGATACGAATATATTAACTAATTCTTAATACTTTTAATTTATTACTTAAAAATGTGTCATTGTCGCCCATAGTACGAAATTACTTTAATTCTTTTTACTGATTTTAACTCCTTTTTTGCGACTTTTTATTTCTGACTATCCCTATATTCTAAAGTAATTGAAAAAGCAATTTCCTAAGACTGAAGTAATTTTTGATTCGTTAATTTAGATAATTGTTCTCAAGACTAAGTATTGCTTTTTTTTATTCGAATTGGTGAAGCCATAAAATGACCCGTGCGCTTTTTTCGATTAAGACATTTCTCATTTTCATTCAATCAGTTTCCTATCTCAGTCACATATTACTTTATAATTGATATTTAATTCCTTTTTCTTAAGTCAGTGCATTTTCCTTATCTCGAATCAATTTAACTTTGCGCGCATGGATGTAACAGAAATAATTGGAAAAGCGATGCCTTGGTAACATGATGGGTGATCCTTCTAAAATGTAGACTTCTTAGAAAGATTTCTAAAAATTTAGTGGTTTCTTATCATTAAAATGAAGTTTCTTAATTAAATTGTAGCAGGTCTATCCGCGAACCTTCAAAAATCCTCTTGGGGTAAAATTATTCTTTTTAACTGTAAGTTCTGATGAAAATGTTCCTTCGAAAATTTGATTTATTCAAATGAGTTCTTCTATTTAAGCGTTGGCATTTAGGCAAGCGATGCTAGTCGACGGATAGTCATTGGATAGCCGATAGTTGTAATTGGAAATTAAAAGTGATTAAAATGTTGAACTAGATTTACGACCGGGGTTCGTATAATTACGAAAGATATTTACAGTGAAGTTAAGAGAAGCGGTTAAGAGAATAAGTTTAACTTTAAGTAGTAACTTTAAGCCGTGCAGTTTCTCATCCAATTAATTACTAAGTACATTTCCTACCTTTAGTTGTGTTGATTAAGAAAAAGGGATGAAAAATTTGAGTTCAAAACTTGTTATGGCTGATCTTTTCTCGAACCCTCAAACACCAACAACCTCTAGTAGGTTGTTACACAATAAATGTTATGTAATTTTATTCCATTAAAAAATGTGCAACAATATCTTTCTAACAAAATTTAAGTCAATTTTTTTGAAATATGCTACGTATGTTATTTTCCCCTGCGGTAACACTCTCTTTGTAAGAAAATCGAGTTTTACAATTAAAGTTCGCTTCTTAGTGTGAACTTGAAAAATAAGACAATGACAACCCAAAAAAATGTGACCAGTGTTACCAGATTGGGGAATTTATCTTAGGAAATTTGAAGAGAAATACCATATTACCAAGGAATCGTCAAAAGGGCTCTAGGATTGACCCTAAGTCAGTTCAGAAGAGAGCTCAGTCGAGATCAGAATCTGCTTGTGCGAAAAATGCGACAAGAGACAGAGAGATTATCAATCTGAGTTCCTTCTAGTTTAACTTCTCTAGAGAGCCGTTTCTGGAACGTTGAAAAGTGTTTACAACGATTGCGTTTTGCACTATTGTAAAAGTAATCCGTTATAATATTTCTCTGTGTATGTACGTCAATTTGCCTTCGAGAAGTTGTCCTTGTCCATCGGCTGCTTTTCCCCTCCTCAAATTCATAACAATATTAATAAATCGACAAATTTATTAAGATTTTTTGTAACATGCAAAAATAAAAAGTACGAAAATGGATACAGAAAATACAGAAATACATAGAAAGGTAGAAAAGTTAAATAGATAGGACAAAAAATGGAAGTTTCCATATACAGTTTCGAGCCTCTATATTGCGAACTTTTTCCTGGAACCATGAAAATTTCACGATTTTCTTCGTAAAATAACCTCCCAATAGTGAAGTACTTTTTCTATATAATGAACTTTTTCTCTTGTGATTCAATTTTTTCCTTCCAATTTTTAAAGTATTTCTCGACATTTCAAATTGCTTCCTCTTTTAACACTATTTTATAGTGGTCATAAAACTTGAACTGGTTTTATTAAGTGCCTAACTCGTCGTGAGCAATAGAATTCAGGGCGTTTTATCCAAGAAGTGCAACCCTTAACCCCATTGTCCAGCTCACTGGAAAAATCGATACCCCCTTTCACCCTCAGTGGAGTTGTCTGGTGTCCTTTAACTAGTCTCCGTTCATTTGTAGTGTTGATCAACGTAAATCAAAACGTAAGTGCTTAAGCATCAAAGAAAAAAAAATAATTCTTCAGGAAGTGGATAAAGGCGTCAATAAACTTTCCTTGTAGTATTTTTTTGATAGTTAAGTTATATATATATAAAGATATTAATTTACAAAAATGTGTGAATAATTACTTTTCTAATATATAGTGTTTATGAATTTAAAATATTTTGTATGCGATTGATAAAGAAAATTGAAAGATGAACTTTTGTATAGCGAATTTTCCAAATGATGAACTTTTTTCCGGGAATTTAGGGGCTTCATTATATAGAGGTCTGACTGTAACAAAATTGAATGCGCATTGGAAAAAAAAAATATCATTCACTTTCTCTGCTCTCACATTAAATTTTTGATTTTCTCTCTTACACCCTATTATTATCGCTTCAATCTGGGTTAAGCCATTTCGCAAATCTCACCATTCTTCGAGCCATTCAATTTTTTTTATTACATCATGTCCACCATCATAGATAAACTGACGTCATCTGCAGTGCAAAATAACGATCTTTAAAGCTAAAAAGAGCGATTAAAAAAATAATAAAAGACAGGAAAACTGTAAAAAAAACCCGTAGGGAGAAAGTGAACGATTGAAAAACATCGAAAAAAGAATGAATAGAAAGAGAAAAAGAAAAAAAAAAAAGAAGCAACAGCCAATATATACCCTTCGATCTTTTTGATGTCCTGTGATTTCCGATCGACTTAGGGGATTACACAGGCGAACGGTTGGCGGATTAACTTCACCCGTAATCGCAGGTTGTCAGTGACACGCTTCAATGACGTTATAACTTCTCCGTTAAGTCGATTTTTGAATCAGAGATCAACAGGGTCCCGTGAGAAACTGAGTCTCAGTCTTGATTTAAGCTGATCGATTCTCCCATTCATTGATTAATCCTGAAAAGCTTCACTGATTTCTTCAGATAGCGTAAAGTAGCTTTATGGCATTTTGTTACTAAATATAGATAATGTGATACAGATACTGCAGGGATTTAATGAAATTTCTGATGTAATATATTGCTGAAATTAGTCTTTTTAATCAAATACATAAAGAAATGTTAAGATATGAATCCTCTAATAAATTGTTTAAGAGTATTTGTTGAACGTAGCCATTCGCTGAAGACATTCGAACAAAGGACGATTAAATTCGTATTTAAAGTTTCTGTTTTTAAAATTTTATTACCATATCCACACAAATTTGTGTCTTATATTATTTTTTTGTTAAAAAAACATTTAAGCCATGAAATGAAATGGTTTAAAGTTGAAAAATAGTACACACATTTTTATCATGTTTTTATCATTTTTATCTACGAAAGAACACCAGGCTATTGGCAGAGTACCCAAAGGAACCGAACTCACTCGCGAAGGGGTTTTAGAGCTACAAACTAGTGTAACTTTCTCCGGGAAACAACCACCCCCGCTCTCAGTTTTTATTGAACACAAAATCATTTTTTATATTTTTTACAGAAATACGCAATAAATTTACATAATACAAATTAACACCCCTCGTAATTCTGAATCAGTCAAGTAACGACAACGATGCCTGAGCTGTGTGTGTATGAGCACTCTACTCTCTACTTTTCCAAAACACGTCAACGCGAGAACATTGTTCCTCGAAACATTTAATTTACACTAACCTCTTTGTATATGGTGGGTTTTCAGTGATACAGGGATTCAAACCTACCAAGTATTGTCCAACTATTAAATAGCTTGAGTGCCAATGTTAAGATCCTTTTTCACAGTGAGTACTGTCGCACGTGAATGTCTGCGGGAATGAGATTGCAGTTGGTTTGGCCCTTGAGGGCAGCCATAAAGATTTTACGCATGGTGGCTGCCTTACTTTTTTAGATATTGCTACACGAATTAAACAAGATATCAGTTCATCTTGGAGGCAGACCCCCATACATGAGTGGTATGAAGGAAACCGTCCTGGTGCTGCTTTGCTTCGGTCAGGCAGTAGGTGAAATGAAACTACTCTTGCTAGATTTCGCAGTGGACATACTCGAGCTCAACCACATGTGGCGGTTTTTAAAGTTTGCCCTTCTTGTCAGAATTACAATGCGGCCCAAGCCGCTCCTCCCCACATCTTGGCATGTATTGGTTGCCATAAGAGCCAGCTGCTCTCAAGTCCTGCTACAGTTCTTCAATGTTTAAAAACGCATGAATTCATGGACTTGATTTAGATGTTTCTGTCGATCAAGTGGAATAAGAAACAACAACAAACCAACGGTTTGACAAAAACAAAGATGACATCGAGTTTGTGACCATGGCCACTATGTGCTACGGGGCTAGTTATTTATAGAATAATAATATTAAATCTTCCTAAATTTATTACTTTCCATCTATTCTAGATATTATCTTAATAGTATAAGTTTAAGAAGGGGGGGGGAGCCTAATGTAGCAAAGGCTTCGATTTACCGATATTTCTCAAAAAGTTTTACAGAAGCATAAATAACATTTATATGTGTGGATTTAATGTGTCTTTGAGAATTTTTGTTGTTGTTGTTGAAATACGTAATTATTTTTGGAACATTAATTTTTATCGTCTATTTTCAATAGGGCTTCATGCGGAGAAACTTCAAGGGTGATGTATCATCTCGGGAACAGATCGTGTCATCTGCCCATGATTTGAAATTAGGAGGCTATTGTCAATAATTAGCTGCGTATGTTTGAAAGCATACACAGTTCATTAAAACAAGCAAAATGGTTTCTGATAATTCAACAAGAAATTAATTTTAAAAGGTCACAAAAAACAGCGAAAAAATTATTTTTAAAATTTTTATTGTAAAACTAATTTTTTCTGCTTCTAATGCAGTGAGAATTTTAACTCAAAACTAAATTAGAAATATTTAAGCAAGCCAAACTATGGTGCTAGCATGCTTTACTTAAAGGTAAAAATGCTTATATATATATATATACTTTTTTAAATTGCGTTTCTTCAAAGGTGTAAATTACAACCCAAAAGGAACACATTTTTGAAAATTCTACTTAAATAAATATTTCAATTGGAGATTTTGTCAAAGAAGTTATTCGAAAGCAATGTTCATGAATTTTATCGTTCGACACTTTTTCCAATGTTACTCCAAATATGAATTAAATAAAAAAAAACTAAAAATTTTCAAAAATGCTCTTTTTAAAATAATAATAATGCTATAAATGCACTTAAAAATCGGTGATTTTTCCACCAGACAATTTTTAAAAATGCTTTAACTCAGACTTTTTTTTAACATTACTGAGATAGTGAAAACGTTGCGTGAGTGACCCTCATAAGGTATCCGACTACCCTAAAATTAGGAATTTTGCAAAAAATTGACACATTTTTTATTATTCTACTTTATAGACTATCTTATTAGCTTTATAAAAATATCAAGTTTATTATTTTCCGTTCCCTAGGGAAAAAACTACAAGTATTTTAGTAAAGCAGATGTCATTACTTTACGCAAGAGTTCATATTTTAAAACGCGTTTTACTCGAAATGTGTTTTTTTGAAAATACTCAAACGGGGACAGCGATTGCTAAAAAAGTTTTAAAAATAGTTAACTCAAATTTTTTTGTGTATGTTTTGTATACTAGTAGAAGCAGATTTATCAATTACTGTTTTATTACAAAATGTACAGTCCCTTAAGTTAATACAATCACTGTTAGTTTAAGCAATTTCATATAATAACTAAGATAAAGTGCTGTAGTTTGTAAAATATAAAATATCTCATATCCTGAGGGTTATTTCAAAAATGAATAATATAGCATCACAATCAGAATTGAAAATTTGTTCATAAACTTTTGGTAAAGAACGGATCCCGTTTATGTTATTTTTTTGTAAATTTTTAACAAATTTTTTGCCATTTTAGTAATAATAATTTTTTTTCTCTTCTTATATAATTTTAGTATATTTTCTTGAAATGTACTAAACAAATCTAAAAACCACAAGCAATCTCCATATCTCCATTTTAAAAAAAAATCTACCGCAAGTAGTCGGATATTTTAAGCAACTTTCTGAAATTATAAAGACAAGAGAATTATATTATTTAAAATATATTACAAAATATAATGTGTATATTATAGTCACGTTTTATCAACTCCATAAGATATACACAATATATATTATATGTACCTTGTGAAAATGCAGCTTATTTCATTATTAGCTATATTCTGGCACAAAAAGTAACAAATACATCCTTTGAACTATTCCTATATTGCTAGACACTACACGATGTCCTCTACAGAATCAGTTTCCCTATCATCAGGTCTACCATACATCTGCAATCACACACGCCTAACATGTACAAGGGTCATTTGAAGGATATAGCACCGTCTTCCAATCTGGAGTATTGAATCGCTAAGTTAGTGGCATTACCACCGCACACTGAAGTAGGGCTTTCAAATGAAGCACTGGGTTACACATTAAGTATTCACCGCAGTCACAAAGTGGGTGCCGCCACTGATGGAAGCAATTAGTTACACTTAATGGAACTAACTACATTGCTCCAAATTCACAAAAGCGCATGCCACGTCCATATATAGATCTGTATATAACCATTAAAATTAATTGAATATATCGTGGCTGTCAGAGTCTCAATGCTGAGTCAGGAACGGAGTTATGGAAGCCAATTTTAACTAGTGTGGCACGTAATGTGTAATTATTCCGAGACATTTTGCTTGCTGTTGAATGCAATAGGGGGATTAACTATAGGAAAAATAGGACGTTGAGACAGTTGCAAATATTTGTCAATCAATAGTAACATGAAATTGTATAATTTTAATACCTTTATTTTTATATGCCAAAACTTTATTTACTATTTACTTCAAAACACTTTTGTCTCTTTTTTTTCTTGTGAAATATTTGATTAAGTTCTAAATAATTTCTAGGCTTAGCTTATTTCTACTTTTTTCTAACTTCTTTGTTGTTGTTGTTGTTGTTTTACATATTTTGAGTTGCATGGCGAGTTTTAAAATGTTTTCTAAAAAAAAAAAGAATATGATGCGTATGTTCCGTAAAATCCGGCGTATAACGCGGACCTATACTTTCAAACTACAATTTTTGGTTTTTAGGAAAATTCGCCGTATAACGCGCACCCTCTTTTTATGAAGAAATGTACATGTATAATTCTTTCATGTTTTCAAGTCATTTATTCGATGTATTATCCCAAGCTTTTGAAAAAAATAGTATATTTCTAAAACTACAACCCTTTAAGCTCACGAGGGGAATGCCATTTCCTTTAAATAAACAATGTTTCGATTATGTGTAGAATAACAATTTTTTTTAATCTCATCTCTTATTTTTAAGGTTACCATTTCTATACCCGGCGTATAACGCGTATCCGTAAATTTCGATCCTATTTTTTGGGTTAAAAGTGCGCGTTATAAGCCGAATTTTACGGTAATTATATATAAGTTATTTTTAGAATATATTAATAATTATTAATTAAAGAGATTGTTGTTACATTAGTTGCTTAATATCGAGACTTCTTTTTTTATATTGCAGTTTCTTTCTGTTTTCAAACTTACTTACGCAGGATTCCATTTTAATATAGTAGTACTTAAGATGTTTAAGTGTACTAGTGTCGAATAACTGAGACCATTTTATAGTGAGTTAGTGTTTATTAACGTCGTATATCAAGGTACACGAAGACTATTGGTGACGGACCTCGTAATTTTAAACCTCGGTGAAGTGACGAGGACAAAAACCTGAACTGGCACCTTCTCTCCAACTACGACACCATGCTAATGGAAGGACTTTGAGCCTCGACAAATTTAATTGGCCTCAACCCCCTACACGGCGGGCCTTTAGTGGCAACAAGGCTGGAACTCATGACACACCAGCCACGAGTTCATCACCATAACCACTAGACTACCGTGACCATGAGAGTATTTAAAAAAAGTTCCAGTTAAAACTATATAAGGCAGGAAAACGTAATCTGAACATTTAGAAATAGCTGCATGAGAACAATTGGATAATAGAATTACAAAAAACAAAACAAAAAAAACCGTTAAGCATTTAAATAATAATAAAAAAATCTTCCTTTTTTTAAAAAAATTAATCTGAAAAGCGTTGTCATTTAAACCTAGAGAGCGATTTCTATAAACTTCGTCGCGATGTAATAACATTCATTTTATTCAATTCATTTTTTTTTAAATTCTCTTCCAGTTTTATGTTCGATCTCAAGAACTTAAATACAGCTGACCAGATTGTGTTGACTAAGAATAAATAACAAAAGCCAGTCTTTTTTGTTTGTTTAGGGGGTTAAAACATGCAAGCTATTAAAGTCATGGATACGATAACCATATGCTCTATAATTTATAATACTTCTCTTTATATTTATTTTATCCAATACAGCTGTTTTGTCTCGTATTTACCACAGTACTTAATTAAATATGTGCGCTCATAATATGGCTTGTAGAAATATACCACTATCACGCAACCGCTTATCATCCGGTATTGCCAGCATTAGATTGGTGAGAGTAACGGTAGAACTTCTTACCATTATTCATCGGTATATAATTGGTAGTTTTGTTACATATTAAAAATGTGTTACAACATTCAGGAGATAAATTGATCGAATATTTAATGCAATGTCTGGTACATATGTAAATCAATTTATTTATCAATATATTTCGGGCGTTCCGTTTGAGTTATATGGATTCAACTTTATTTTGCTAATACAAAAACAGAAAAAGGACATAATAAAATATCAATTTTTTTAAATGAAAGAATAACAGAAGAGAGGGCTTATAGAATAAAAGCGATGTTGGTATTGACGTACTTAAAACTTCACCAAGTTAAAGTTATATTTTTGTTTTTCCAAGTAAAAAAGGTATTCAAATATTAAACTAAAATCAATGGCACAACAGTCCCATGATGGTCAAGGTCTACTGTGCCCATCTCAGTATATGTGACCATTGGGTGGTGAAGAGCAGTTGTCCCGATCAGATGGTCAGTCTGAAGCGAAACCCCCAGTGATTAGTCCCCAAGCAAGCTTGGTACTCATTTATTGAACCACTGAAGGGATGAAAGGCTGAGTCGAACTTTCCCGGCCCGAGGATAGAACTCCGGACCTGTGGTATGGAAAAGGTATTCAAACATGCGTTACAATGACCAATCTCGATAAAAACATTTTTTACTTTCTTTTATTGAACAATGCAATCTTTTATACTTTTGTAAAACGTATATGATTTTTTTATGCAGCATAAAGGCCGGTTACAACAAATTACATAATATTGGAGCAACCAGAAGTGTGCCTTTTATCTATCAGAAGTGTGCATTGAAATCGTTCAAAATCTATCACACGGCGAGTCTTATAACTCAAAAATATTTTATATGTTCTATGAAACTTTTTGAGCTTGATATTTATATTATTTTCAAGAGAATGTACATTAATAAATCTTACAGTAAGAATATTCTTTGAATTATGGCCTGTTATTTCAATAATAGCTTCATAAATATATCACATTTCTTATAATATTTATTCAATCAGCTCTAAAATTTTTATATCCGAATAAAACATTAAAAGTTCAGTATATTCTCTAGATAAATGTATGCAGTTTATTATTATAATATTTTTATTGTTACAAGTTTATTACATTTTTCTTTAACTGCTTCAAAGTATTTTCAAAAATTTATTAAGATTTCACTTATAGTTATGATTTTTGTTGAATTTAGATAATGTGTTTTAAATATTTCTGGTTAAGAATTAATATTTATTGACATTCATCCATAAAAATAGTATTTATAATATTTCAGGTATGCAATTTTTTTTAAAAAAAAAATACTCTTAAGATTTTCGGATACCTTAATGATTTGTTTTTCAGCAGTGGTCGCACACACACACAATCAGTTCTCTAATTCGTTTGTTTAACGCAATGTTTTAAAATGTTTATTGCGCATGAAAATGTTTTATTTATTTTTAACAAGACTGAAGGCAAGCAGACATGTCTCAAAATTTGTTCCATCAGAAAACTACACAAAAATTAATTTTAACCAAACTTTTGCTTTAAATCCACAAAGAATTCTAAACTAGGGAAAAGGGAAGAGGTAAAAAAACTTGCAGTCAGTTTTCTTTTCTTAAACAAAACAGAACGAGATTTAATTTAAAATATAAAATGGGAAAAGAACTTTGTAGAAAAAGGGAATTGAAGTTT
The DNA here is from genome assembly GCA_019973975.1 of Trichonephila clavata. Taxonomy (NCBI): domain Eukaryota; kingdom Metazoa; phylum Arthropoda; class Arachnida; order Araneae; family Nephilidae; genus Trichonephila; species Trichonephila clavata. The sequence goes on along the minus strand of BMAO01003829.1, from coordinate 160,640 downwards.
TTGTCAGCTTGTCGGCTTTTTCATTATGTGGGATGGATATTCTGACACATGTTCGTTAGACGTCATTCTTAGCCAAGAGTGGATCGAAGAAAGGATATAAGGCAAAGGCATAACCGATTATCGGTTAAGGATCACGCAAGTTATTTCCAAAACAAAATCAATTATCTCAACTTCCTTTATTTTAGACAGAAACTTCAATTCACTGCGAGAACCAGGATGAAGATTTCATGAATTTCTTCTTTGAAAAAGGAGACTATAATTTTAAAGAAAGCAACTGCTAATCTTTTAATAAATAAAATGGAAACAGTGTTCCAATAAATGATTATAGTAATCTGTATAGTTTCGTGAAGTAAGGAACGCACCGAAGATTCTTAATGTTATTTTCTACATATCAGTAAAATTAATGATAACTAAAAGTATCCGACTACTTGCGCGACAACTTTAAAAAAAAAATGGAGATATGGGAATTTTATTTATTTATTTATTTATTGTGGTTTTTAGACTAGTTTAGTATATTTTAAGAAAAATGTGCAAGAATTAAGAAGATAAATAAAAAAATTTATTACTAAAATCGGAAAAAATGGGAAAAAATTTACAAAAAATAACATAAATGGGGCCCATTCTATACCAAAAGTTTATGAACAAATTTTCAATTCTTGGCCTTCTGCACCCAAGGTTGCGAGTTCAACCCCGGCGCAAGTCGGTGGATTTTCGTGATGCAGAAAATCAACAGTGGTCATGCCGTATGATTATACGGCACGCAAAAGATTCATAGAGTGTTTGTTTGGCTTGAGTACTCTTGGCAAAATTAATCCTAGTACAGATTCGCATCGTCAGAGCTCAGATGCCTCTCTCTGGGGAGGAAACTGGATGTCAAAATTACTTGTGGTAATTGTTATCGCTTATGTGGTGCCACCCTAAATAATCATACAAGATCCTGCGGATGTACTAGATCTGCAATAGTAAAAATACCAATCCGCAGCCCAATTGGATTTTTAAAAAATTCAATTTTGATATTTTGCTAAGTTATTCATTTTTGAAATGACCAGCAGATAGAAGATATTTTAGTTTTTCCAAAAACTAGAGCACTTTATCTTAGTTATTATATGAAATTGCTTAAAAAAACTGTGATTATATTAACATAAAGGACTGTAAATTTTGTAATGAAACAGTGATTGATAAAACTGAAGTTTAAAACACTTCTACTGTTATGCAGATCATACACAAAAAAATTCAGTTAAATATTCACAAAACTTTTTTAGCAATAGCTGGCCTTCGAATATTTAAAAAAAAACACATTTCGAGTTAAACGCGTTTTAAAGTATAACATCTTGCTTAAAGTAATAGCATCTGCTTTTACTAAAACACTTGTAGTTTTTGTTCTAGTGAACGAAACATAATAAGCTTGGTAGTTGTTATAAAGCTAATAAGATGGTCTATAAAATAAAATCATAAAAAAATTGTCAATTTTTAGCAAAAGAATATTTTAGGGTAGTCGGATACCTTAAGAAAAAGGTTTCCAGATATCTGCAACTAAAACACTTTTAGGAACTATATTGATAATATTTATAATCTTAGAAAAAACATTGAAGATATATTGATATATTTGTGTTTCATCTTTTTCCACTTACGTACATAACCAAGTTTTAAATTTAATTCCTTTTTAAATACATGGAGTTTAATTTTTATGCTGGAACCAAAGAAGCTATATGAAGGACTCCGGAGTTTTGAGTCATGGTGTCGATTAAGAAAGGTTAACATTTGAACAATTCCTAATCTTAAATTCCTTACATCTAACCTCATGAAGATTTTGAGGCTGAGGTGCATTAACTTGTAGTTGTTTCTATTGCTACTCCCATTAAATTTTCAGTGGTCCAAGAACTCCCATAGAGCACATAGTAAGTATTGATTACCTTACATTATAAAGCAGCACGAGGCCCATTGGCAACTGACCTCGTAATTTTGGATCTCAGTAAACTGACAAAGACACGTGAGCACATACACAGGTAATTAATTCCCTCTCTAAACTACCACATCATGCTAACGGGAAGATTTTGTGAGCCTCGAAAGATTTAACGTGTATCAGGCTCTCTACACGGAGGGTCTTCTGTGGCACCAGGACACGAACTTGCGACATACCGACCACGAGATCGTGATCTTAACCATTAGACTTCCGTGGCCTACAGGGTACATAATTCACAGTCCCATCATTGGGCTGTCAAGCGTCTTTTTCAAGCACACAGAGTTACAATAAGTAAAAAACAAGTAATATAAAAAAATTAAGCAATTCCTACTTAGGTCAACAAAGAAAAATTTTATTTTGGTTACTTTTTATAAAAAAGTTACGATTAATATATAAATGTATATACATACGACAGAATCACAATATTAAGTGACAAAATAGAAAGCGATTTTCCTATTAATTTTTCATTTTCCTTACTATTTATTTTGTTATTTGTTACTGCTTATTCATTAATTAAATTTAATTATTTTGATAAAATAGTATAGTAAAAAAGAAATCACATTTTAAGAAATTAGGTCACTCCAAATGCGATTCCCACCCACGACCTTTAGATTAGAAATCCAACGCGCTATCCATTACGCTACAGGGACACAATAAACTATTTTTCTTTCTATATATGCTGTTGGACTACTATTTTTGTTTGTTATTATTTATTTATTTTTTAACTAAATCAATGAATTAATGTTTGAAAAAAATGTATTGACATCAAGTGTCATCCGTTACAAATTTAAAAAAATGCATTTGAACTTGAATATATAGGCTGATTAAAAAGTATTTTATTAAGGATTGAAAATTTGTACAATATATATGTATTAGAAAACATCATTATTTTAGTAATTTTTAAAGTTTAAAGAAAACCAAAGGTAAAAAGAAAAATTATAGTAAATTTAGGGATTAGTCCATTAAAAGAATTACAAAGGAAATATATTCAGGAAGTAGAAAAAAAAAAGAAATTATAAAGTTACTCAATTCAATGTTAGTTCAAAGAAGAAACGGATAAATATAATGACTTCTGGCAAATCATCTACGTAAAATGTGAAAATATTATAAAACAATAAAACTATAATCTCTTAAACAAATTTTTCATCCGTTTATTTTGATGAATTTTAAACAAAGGTATATACTGAAATCTTATAATAATATCTTAAATATACACTCAGTATCTTAAGTCTGATAAAAATATGAAGACAATGTATAAATCTAAGCATTCTAAAATTTTCCATGCGAACAACTAATATAATTTACGAAGTTTCAACTAAAACTTAATTCAGTTTCAACTAATCTTAAAACTATTATTATAAACTAATTCTCACAACTAAAAGGGGAAGCTAAGACATCTAACACACAACACATTCACTAAATATAATGAAGGAATTGAATTCTACCTAATGATTAGAACATTAATTTAAATCGCCAACTTTATTGAAACTTTATATTAATTCGGGATGAGATGAAGTCGTGGCAGAGACATCATTAGAGAAAATGAAGTGATGATAGCTGGAGAATTTTCAATCGAAAGAAAATTTGTTCCTGGAAAAAAAGCTATTCAATGATTACTGAACACCGATTTTAGAAGCATTTAGCATTGGTAAACTCACGGGTACTCAGGTCAGTAGGAGGAAAAGTCACCCGTGAGAAATACTGAGTAGAAAATTCTAAGGTCAGAGAAAGGTTATGCGAAAATCGAATATGAAGTTAAGAACGAATACTCTCGTTGAGAAGAGAAAAAAAGAAAAAGAAATCAACTTTAAAATGGTTTTGTGGTCAATACTTATTTTTAAAAGAATGTACAGTTTTTTCACTATGTTTTTCATATATACACTTAAAATAAGGGTTTTTTATTTCCCTTTAAAAAAGCTCAGTATAAATGCGGTGCATTAAATTTGATTTTTAATTTGTAAATGCTATTTCTTTTACAAATGCTTTCAAAATTGAAAACAAGAGTCAATTAAATTGAAAAAACTTAAAATTAATGGATTTAAAGCGTTAATTAACAACGAAAGACTCAAAGGTCATTCAAAATTTCTTGCTTTTACTTTTTTATTGAGAACGTTTACAAACCCCATGCACCACACAATGTGTCACACGGGGGCTTACAACACAAAGGAAAGAAGGAAGGATTACAATACAAGCATCCATGCCTTATCCGGGATTCGAGCCCAGGCTCTACTGCACCCGCAGTCAGCGTTACTAACCACTATACCGGATGGGTGGCCAATTTCTTGCTTTTAACACAATATTCCAATTGAAGTTCAAATGAATAACACAAATAAATTATGTTGTTGTTAATAATGCCACCTGGTCGGCATGTGCCAGATCGAGGCCCACGAAATTCATCGTGGCAAATGGCTAGATGTATATCTGTCGTTATCCGTAGCTTTGAGCACCATACAGGTGACAGTATGAATTGGATCAGTTCAACCCCAATTTTGAGGGGTCAAGGACCTCCCACCTCTCTTCTCCTTCCGCCAACCTCACGAAAGACTTGCGGCTCAATGGCTATTTAGAGTACCCCCCATGCCGCGAAGGCACTATACATTGACAATACATGACACCCATGCCTTCCCCAAAATTCGAACCCAGGTTCTACGGCACAGCAGTCAGAGTCGCTAACCGCTCTACCGGATGGGCGGCTAAATAAATAATTAATTGAGCAAATAAAATTAAATAAAACTCTGAGTGATATAATTTGTTAAAGGCAATTTTTTCAATACTAAATTAAAATTATGTGTAATAATTGTGTGAAATACTACGGATAGTAACAGAAATTTGTTTTGTTTTCTTATCAATTTGCATAAGGAAGTAAAAGTTTGAAATAATATAAATGAAATAAAAAAACTATACATTAAATTATACGGAGTTGATGAACATAATTATTTTACAATAAATAATGAAACAGTTTTAATATCAACAGTTTGGATATCTATATGAGCTTTCAAATTTCTTAATTTCTATCGAAGAAATTCTGAATCTTATCGCAATTCTCTATTTCAAATCTTAGCATTTATTACAGTCAATGTTTGAATAAATTATTTTATCGTGTTCTCTTAAGAGCTCAAAAAGTTAATTCTGAAAAAATTACAAGTTTCTTTAACTTTATTAAACATTGGAAATATTACTACTTTTATGTGTTCATAGCTCTTTAGATATATTAATATAGTCTGTGATCCTAACTAAGGTTTTTGTGATTTCATCCTAACTTAACTTTTAAATGTTTTAGCTTCAAACTTAAAAAGTGTGAAATATTATTAACAATAGAAAAAAAGGAAAGCATTTTAAAACTTAGAAAGTGACCTTGAGTTTTTAAAATGGTTTTTCTGATGCAAATATCCAAAACAGAGTGGGAAAACAGCAATAACGCCTGGGTGGAGCATGACATTTCTAAGAAAATGTGGCGTGACTTGAAATAGTTCTGTTGCTCTCAACAGCAAAACATATTCACATACATTCAGTTTTCGACGACCGTTTGTGCAACTGTCACTGATGCGTAGTCAAAAGAAGCAAACAATTCTAGGAAGAAAATTTACTATAAATAATGGTTACTCATTCTTGGGTTGTATGCAATAAGAGTGACTGTCTTGAAATTTCACTGTGCACCACAAAAATATTAGAATTCTTCTCGTCACCCCATTCCAGACCCGTCGCGTATCTTTTTTTTTTTTTTTTTTACTTTTTCAGATCATTCCGTTCTCAAACTATCACCAGTGACGCGTTGGCAGGAATTTCAAATTCTAAAATGGCGTCGTTCCGAAACGGAAAGACTTTTCTAAGTGCCTCATTTCAAGAGTACTTGAAGTCGGACAAATGGTCGCAAGTAAGCATTTTATTCCGCCCCTGAAAGTCGTTCCGACTCTTCTAAATGACACGACAAATATTCCGCGGAAACTCTTGGGGTGAAATTTATCTTCATTTCCCATTCATCGATTAATTTTTGAGAAGTTTTGTCACTGAAAGTTCTACGAGTTGAAATATTACCGTCTCTGTTTCGAATAGAAGATGCAACATGCGGTAGCAAAAAACACTGGGGCTTTTAATGCCTTTCTGCTTGTTGAGTTTAAGTAGAAAAGTTAAATCAGGTGTACCAATTTCTTGTTCTTTGGAATAAAATTATTCAAAGTAATTACTCAGATAGAGCCTAACTTATATTTTTTACCTCAATGTAAAATCTACTAATTTAATTTAAACTGGACAATTTAAAGTGCGAATTCTAATATTTTTTCCCAAAAAAAAAACATAAATGCTAAGTGAGTATTTTTTTAGCTTTAAAAATTGCACATTTAACTATAATTGGGTGTTATTTATTTTTTTATACAAAAATATCTCATTTAGTAATGTTTTGCTCTAAGGAAAACTGGAATATGTATAAAAATTAAGTGTATAATATCAAACTATTATGCAAATGGATAATTAAATTTGTCTGAATTCATATGCATGTGATAATAAATAAACATCTGAATGTACAATTATGTATACAATTGACTGAATTTACAGAATCTCCAATAGTGTACACTTCATAGGAACATAATAAAAAATAAATGATCCTAGAAATATACAGTTCATTTTTGCTTACGTATATTTTAATATTTTAAAAATAGATCAGGGTTTATACATTCCCCCCCCCCCATTTCCAGCGAAAAAAATATTTTAAAAGCGATTAAAGTAACAATAATTATCAATTATTATCAAAGTATAATCAAATTAGACGGAAAAAGAAAAACATATTTTGGAATTTTATATTAAGTATGAACATTATACTATTCACGAAAGATGAGCAACCACCTTCTGGCCAAGGAATTAGAAACTTTTGAGATTTGCATTTGAATGCGTGCTATAGATAAGTACGCAATTTTTTCTCATGACTTGGGTTACACGTGCTTATAATGTTAGTATAAGTAATGTGTAAGTGCTTTTCACGATGAATGAAGTAAAATGAGGAAAACGACAGATCTATCACCATTTGAAAAAAATACTTATTATTGGTGCTCGTTTAACAGGGACCGGATTTCGAAAAAAGCAAATCTCACTGGGTTCTAAAAAGCAGCCGTATCAAAGGAACCAGAACTCTCAGTCCTTTTCTAGAAGACGGAAGTGTGGTTCGAACATATTTTTCCAACAGCGTGATCGGTGTAGTCTCAGACGAACTGTACGCTAGAACAGGGACTCTACTGTGCTTCAATTGACACAAATCGTCAACTAAGGCTTTTTTCAACAGATTTCATCTCGACCTATGAGCAGAGGTTTACAGAGGATAGGAATGCATCGTTGGTAGCCTATAAGAAAATCACTCATTTCTGCCCGAAATGCAAAAGTTCGTTTGCAGTGGGAAAAGAAGACACTGGACATCTCAAGATTGCAAACGGATGTGGTCGGATGAACCACGTTACATCTTATTTTTCACTGACGATTTTGGAAGAAGTTGAATTTGGCGAGAACCCCTCGAAGGCATGAATCCATCTTGCCTTACTCGCACTGTGCAAGGGTCTGGTGAAAGTATCATGATATGAGACATGTTCTGCTGCCATGGAAGTGGTGCCTTGGTGATCCTCGAAGGTAAACAAACAGCCATGAGATCCCAGATATACTGGAAGATCAAGTGCGCCCTGCAATGTTGCATTTTTGCAATGATGGCGACGGATACTTTACGGATGATAATGCAACTTTGCAAGATGCCAGAAGTGCACAAAAATGGTTTGCTGAACATCAATCTGACTTCCAACACCTTTCCTGGCCACCGCAAAGCCCGGATCTTAACCCCATAGAAAATGTGTGGGATATGGTGGAAAGACACATCCTACAGCACTCTACTCTTCCATCTAATTTACAAAATCTAAATTGCAGCATAGTCGATGCATGATATTCTCTAGATTAAATGCATTTCTGAAGCATGTAGACTCTATGTCCAAACGAATCAAAGCAGTTATGCGTACAAAAGGTGGTTCAACAAAATATTGATGTAGGGTCTCTAATTCATTAGCCAGTGCGTGTATATACAACATTAAATGTTTTGATATTAATAGATTTATATGTTGTACTAAATCTAATAATTTAGTATAAAAAATAAAGATTATTAGATTTTCTGCGAAATTTATTTATAATTTACGAATGGAATTAAAATGAAAATTACATTATTTTAAAATCATTTATACAGTTCCAATTATGATTTTAATCAAAAAGAATAATTATCTGAACAACTGCATAAAAAATAAGTGATTTAAAAATTACATAATATATATATATCCAACTACCTATACTCCTGACATTACATAATAATCCATCTATACCTAATTAATTATAAAAATAAACTAATTATGAACGAATAAAAAGATGGCGGTAATTAATAATTATGTTATAGGTGTACTTCTAGGTAATAATTCTATTGCACACGTAAATGTGTGACAAAAAAAGCTCTTTTTAAAAAGATGTATTCTGAAAATATTCGCAATTCAGTTCGTTCATGTAATATATAATTCCCTCTAATATAACTTTTTTATTATTTGGTCCATAGATCAGGACCCGCGTTAAATTATTTTAACTGGCCTGCCCGCATAATCGAATTTTAATTGTAATCAAATAGTAAGATTGCATCAGAAACTATCGGGGGGGGGTAGTTTTTGACCAATCATAGCTTCTGTTAGAAAAAGTCACGCGAAAAGGAAAAAGTCACCGCCAAGGAAAAAGAGAGAGTTCTTTTTGATCTTTTTTTTGTCTGTTTGTCTTCAACATGTAACCGTCTCCTCTATCTTTCGCTATGTCGCTTGTATCTGTTTGTGTGTTCGTACCTGCCAAGTGTGAAGTACAAATGTGTGGTTGTCCATTTACGTTTATATGTGTTTGAATAAAAGGTGAACGTTAATTCAGAAGATGTTTCTTTGAACAATATATCAATAATCCAAATAAAACACCATCGGCTGCCTTTACATATATATATATATGATTATTTCAATTAATTAATAAAAGGTAAAATAAGTAAAAATGACAAGAAAAGAAAAAACAGTTTTTTTATTTAAAATATTAAACTTACACACGTGTATTAAAATCTTGAAATAACTTTTTGTTTGTGGTTTTGAGTGTTTTGTAGCTTCCTGCAAACTTAACTATATCAATGGTCACTATATTGGGTTACGCGTACTTCAGGTCGTACGCAAAGTGATAATTAGGAGTCTTCCAAAGAAATCAGATCTGGATTACTTGTGAGTGTTCGATCGTGTATCGCGAGAGTATTAAATTATCTCATTAGTCAGTGTGTCACCTTTCACTAGCGTCTGGGAAGAGCGCGCTTTAAAGCGCTTACACACGAAGACATGGGTGAGTGAATGCATATTTACGTCACGCTGCAAAGCGCCATGCAAGCTATTGGCGCTTTACAGCGCTACACCTCGTAATTTTGAACCATGGTCATGTGACGAGAACAACACTTGAGCAGGCACCCACTCTCCTGACTTCCAAACCACACCAAAGGGAGGATCTCGACAAATTTACTGCGCATTAGCCCCTCTGAATGGCTGGTCTTCAGCTCCAATTCATGATACGCTGGCCACGAGTCTGTGACCTTGACCTTTAGGCTACCGTGACCACTACTTTCGGTGGAACGATATCTCCAAAAAGCTCAAGAAAAACTGCAACAGATTGCTAACTTTAACAATAAATAAAATTGTAATTTATTGTAAATGTATTTTTTAAATAAATGAATAATTTCATTTTTTGGATACACTTGCTCTCACGTACACATACACGTACATATAAAATTATCTGGGGCACAACTTCTAATTATTTTCGTTTTAGGAACACGCGATCAAAAAAAAAAAAAGTTTAGACATCCATATATGTATATAATCGAATTCCCAAAATACTCCAAATTTCATTCATAAATATTCAGGATCCCTTTTTTAGTATCTCTAATTCATGTTAACAATGTACGAATAATTAGGACATCATAGATCCCTCATTTGTAATTCAATCATTTCTACTTAAGAAACCATGTCATTTTTACCTTTCTTTTTTGCCTGTAACAAAGTCGTAATTGTAGAAGAACCGGAACAAGACGTGACGAAACTTTGAAACTCCTGTAGAAAAAGTGGGATAGGAAAGAAAAGCAAAGAGTATTTAAAAAGCAGTTTGTTTTAAGAGTTACAAGAATATCTCCTTTGTATCTGCTTAAAATTCTCAGAATAGTAGCGCTAAATACGAGTGTTTTAATTTATGACTGCCACCATAACTGGAACTGTGGTCTTATCTCAAATATATAATGTACTGAAATTACGTTTTCGAAATATTTTTACATGATAATTTGTCGAATCTTGTTACAGAAACTATAATTTAAGCCAATGCACTTCTTATTTTAAAAATAAATACCGTTAATATTCGAATCTATGACGTCATCAACTCCACCACACCCCATGTTATCAACAGTTTATTTTAGGGGGAAAATAGTGTAAGAAGGTTTATCAATATCCGAAATTTACGAAATTAAAAAAAAAAAAAACTAAAATGAGAACTAAAAAGAATTAATTTATTTTACCAGTATATTAAAGACTTAAATGAGCCTGTAATTGCCCTAAAAATCAGTATCATGCCCGATTTCCCCAATCCAACGAATTTTTCTACCTTCGAATTATAAGCCGAGTCCAATTTTTAGTATTGTTATAGGAAAAAAAGCGCAGCTTTTAGATTCGAATATATAAATACGGTACATTAATTTCATTTAGTACTTATATTAAGGGAAAATATACACAAGAATCAGAAATAAAATTACTTAAAAATTATATACATCTTTTTAAAGAAATATGTTGTATTTTTATTTCTTAAATTCTGAGGTATAACTATACATAAATAGATGTGTCGATTTAATCAGTCAATGTATTATATAATAGTAAACAGTAATAATTTTTTAAAGCACAAACTATAAACTTTTAATACATATACATATATATATTGCATTTCTTTTTTTTTCTTTTTTTTCTATTTCTTTTATAGGTTCAATCTTTATGTTTTTCTTTTATATTTTTATTATGTTGCATCTTGTTATGCTTTTATTATTTACTATTTCTTGTTTTTGATATATTATATAAATTTTTTCCATACACCCGCCCCCCATATATATATATATATATGTAATGTTTAAGCGATTAAAATCTACATTCTGTTCTTAACATGGGGAAGATAAGGAGGAACACTAAATTTCCTGTTTGCATTTTCTGTTTTTTAGGTTTTTCTGTAATTTCCGAAAGTAAAAGTTAATTAGATGTCAAAAGTTATTGCTTCAACAGTAACAGTTGCGTTAAAAGATAACCGGCACATCAGAAATGATTTTTTTTTTCTGTTAATTTGATTGGTCAAACATAATAAAATATTCTGATAAATGAGTATTTGAGAATTGGTAATGTTCTTTCAAGAATACTAAATGTTGAGTGCAATGTCCGTAAGGAAACATTTTTTTAACGCGTCCTTAAAACAGATGGAGTTCATTGAAATCCATTATCGAAACTATAATAACAAGCTCCTGTAGAAGCCTTTCTTACTTTTTTTCTAAAATCCAGTAATGCATTAATGTCTTTATAATAAAGGCCAAGTAAAATCTTTTTCCTGAAGGGTGAACCAAGTTTCTGGGGAGAATACCTTAGCGTGATGCCCAGAATGCTGTCGTGTAGCCTCTAGATCGTCCCTTTGGCTGCGGCTAATCGCTGCTTCGTGTTTCACTACTCGAAATCTTGTCTTTTGGAACCCAACAAGGCATCGACCGATTAGGCGCGGATTCCCTTTGTCAGACCCTGGGTTCGTGAGGTCCGGTTTGGCACCTTCCTTTTCTGGTCTGTTTTAATATTTTTTTCATTTCTCACTGTTGCATTAACCGTACTTGTCCTTCATTTTCGTCTCGGTGATTTTTTTTTCTGCCCGTTCTGTTTGGACAGCCAAAAAACATTCTATTCAATGAGGCCCGGTGAAAGGTGCTGTTCCCTTTCAATTCTTTTTTCCTTGAAAGGAAAAAAAAATTCAGAAAATGTAACTTGGAGAGGTGAACTAAATTAGACACGCACGTAACTTTTCTTTTTTTGATGTTATAAATTTTGGAAAAAACCTTAGGGATTTATTTGACGTTTTCAAAGGAAGTGTCTCTTAAAATATCCAAGGAGATTGGATCTACCTTATAACTGAATATATGAACAAGCCTTGTCTCTTTTTGAGTTGCTGAACTCCTTTTTAACGAAATAGTTAAAGTTCTAGCAAAGTAGATTTAATTAATATAAAGTTGCAAATGATAAGCTTCCTATTAATAAAAAGTTAAATATAAGAAGATAGAGGATCATATACATAATATTTATGGGAATATTTTTACCGATTGAATCATAGAGGAAAATAGTGTTTTTAATAATACTTAAGGTATCTGACTACGTTCGGAACCGTGATTTAAAAAAAGCGTATCAATAGATAATTTTCATGATATTTAGTGTCACTTGGATTAGAATATATGTATAAAATTGTTTTAAGACTATTATTAGAATAAAAAAATTATTTAACTGAAATATTTTGGCAAAAAATGAACTTAGAATGAACTATTTTCAAAGCATTCTCCTTTGATGAAAAATGCTGCTATAATAGTAATATTTTGCAAACATAAAGCAAAGATTTCTCCAGAGGACCTGAACAAGAATTTTTGAAAAATTCGCATTATTTTCAGATTTACTACCAATTGAAATAATTATCGGTATTTTTTTCTTAAAGTTTCCCCACTCTGTTGTATTAAAATACGGATAAATTCACTTCTACGCTATATATAGGCAAAATATTATTATTATAGAAGCATTTTCCGTAAAAGCAGAATGTTCAGGTAATTCTATGTTCATCTTTTGCCAAAATATTGCATTTAAATAATTTCTTACTGTAATAATATTCTTAAAAAATTTTATACTTATATTTTAATTTAAGTGACACTAAATATCATAAAAATGATCCATTTATACGCACAATATATTTCTTTGAAAAGATTTATGTAATTTTTAAGTAATTTATCTCTGGTTCTTATACATTTTTCCTTAATAAAAATATATAAGTACTAAAATGAGAATAATATACCATATGTATTCGAATTTAAGCTGCACTTTTTTCCCCTATGACAATACTGAAAATCGGGTTCGGCTTATAATCGAAGGAGGAAAATTTCGTTGGATTGGGGAAATCGGGCATGATACTGATTGTTTGTGCAATTACAGGATCATGTATGTATTTAAGTCTTTAATACTTTTGAAAAACAATAATTCTGAACGTAGACGGATACCTGAAGATGTCCGAGGAAACACAGATTGGGTGTAGGGTATCCCTCTTTCTTTCTTGATAAATCAATTGATTATTAACTGTTTATAACGTTACACTTAAAAAATGCTATTGCAAACGGATCTCGAAATTTTGAGTTCCTGTCAAGTTACGAGGATGGCATTTAACGTGGCATCTCACTCTTCAAACTTTCACACCAAGCGAAACGTGAGGACAGTGACTCTCAATTTAACATGCATCAGCCCCTCTACACAGCAGGTGTTCAGCGGGACCAAAAGTTGAACCAGCAATTTGATGAAAACAACACAGGCTTCGATACTTCTTTTGCAAATGCTATTGAATAAGCAATAGTTTTTAATAGGTTACCTGATTAAAATTTGATTAATAGGTTTGCCTGAGATATCCTGGTTCAAGGATCATATTTGGGAAAGCTGTGCTAAGCTTTTATTAGTCTAATAGTTCCAAAACATATCATGTAAATTATTGTTTAGTATATACATTTGTGATCTAGAAATAAGAACGAAGAAAAGTTTTTTAAATTTTGAATATACACACATTAGTGTATGTAAAAAAAATCCCCAATTTTTTGCGTCTACATTAAGAGGCCTTGTCAACTTATGGAAAAAAACTCAAGCCTTATGACCAGCATTCATGTGTACATGTTGTTTAAATTAAGTATCATATTTTTTAGAATTGAGGATTTATCCATTTTATTTTAATTGGGCTTTAAAGCTCTTTTATTGTGTTAATTGAAAAGTTCAGTGTCAGCCTATATCTTCCTTCTCACGTGACAGTAGCCTGAAATTAGAAAATCTATCGCTAATAACTTAGTGTGTAGTTGTAAGTTGTTAGAGTTTATCCTATAAATCAAACCCAATTGCAAGCCCAATTGTAAAAGTTATTAATTTACTTATTTTCTTCTTCGATGTCAATGAACTGTTATAATAAAGCACGACACGTCAAAGATTTCAACTTAGCAACTGCACAATTTACATTAGATGGTACATACATAGTACATATTTATACGATTCCAACATACGCATGTCATTGTAAATATTGGTTGCAAATCCTTCTCAAACACTTTTGAGTAAGTCTTTGATGATAAAATCGAACTGATGCAAATCCTATATCTTCAAGTATTATCCCCCGAATGAGTTAAATATTTGAGTTTGCGCTGATGTCTCCCCAAGTGTCAAGTATAATATCAGCCTATATTACAGATGGAAGAGTAAAATTGCAGAACTTAATTGCAAACTATACACCTGCGTCATATAGGGTCGGCGGTGGTATGTGGCTTTGATGTGTGCTTTATTCAAATATTTGAAGAGCATGTGTCAGTCAACACAAGATTTCCACGAAACGCGTTTGAAAAAAAACTCATAAAATGTTTTATGACTCAACAGTTCCCTTTTAAGATGAAAAAGAGAAATTTACTCGTAGTGACAGCTAATAAGTGCAAATATTACCTTCAGCACTTTTATGTGCTGAGGTGCTTGTTTTCCACTTTTGCGCATTCATGTGTTTTGGAGCAGTTTTTCTGAAAATAAATAATATTTGAAGTGATAAATTCCTATGATAAGTATGCACATATTTGTCTTTTCCGTATTAATACTTAATCTAAGATAGACAAATTTTTAAATGATTCCCTTTCGATTCCTATTTTGGGTTTTATTAATGTGCCAGAAAGATAAATATTTCTGGGGGGGGGGGGTATTTTCATTTTTTAACACTAGTTTACATGAAAGTAATGTGTAAAAAACTCTTTTTAAAAGAAGAAAACATTGACTGAGTGATGAAGTTGATTTCTCCTAAATTAGAAAAAAAAAAGTGTTTCTTTATTGTCATAGACAAAAAATATAAATGTAGAATTTTTGCAAAGAGTTTCTCATATGTAAATTAATGGTTTTGAATTTTTCCTCTTTGTAAAATGTTTCCGGATATCCTGAACGATAGGAATACTTCATATTTAATGTATAATTCCAATCAAACATCATTCACGATCTCTATTTACATACCGTTCCTTGCAAGCATTTTACTATCAATGACACTTGAAACAAAGAATTTCGTAACGTTTTATTAATACAGAAATAATTACTTCTAAATTTTGAATTACATTGCTTGGAATTAATCCTCGGTATATTTTAATTAATCTCTCATAATAAAAAACATTGAATTACTTTTTAATTTATTATATCATTCATATTTAGTAATGCTCTCTTGGATTAGTTTCTTTTCTGTTTGAGTTCATGTGTGTGTGTGTGTGTGTGTTCATTATTAAATATTCTTTTTTAAATTAATGCATCAGATGCAGTTATGGAATTACAAGCAACAGTGTAAAATTTATAAAAATATTTATCCACATCCAAGACATGTTACCTTATATTCGTGGAGAGCAATGAAGCACACTTACATAATACTCTGCAAAAAATAATTGCTAATTAAAAACAATAGTACTATAAAAATTTGACTGATACAAATTTAAATTCGTGTTTTAAGTTTATGTAATGTTTCTCATACAATTACTACATCACACCATATACTGCACCCAAGTTATCAATAATAATCTCATTTGTAACAGATCTCATGATTAAAACGAGTTTGAAAATAAATTCAACTCTGACTTCCTTTTTTAATATTTAAAAATAATTTTATGTAGATTATTTCATTTTATCTTTCAAAGCTGCTTTTGCGCGATACAGCCCGAAAAACATAAATAGTAAAGTTCTTTTAGTTTATCGAATTAACCTTATTTCGTGGTGAATAAATTAGGTTAGCATGAAAAAGTATCCTAGTTATTAAGAATTGCACAATGCATTAAATCATTAAAAACTCAAAACAATTAAACACAAAAACAAAAGAATTTTTTTCACAATATTTCCACTACATAGTAATGAATAACAAAAAAGGAAACAATTGTAAATATTTTAAAAAGAAATTTCTAAGTATGTGTATTTATTCTGTACAAAATTTTTATTAAAAAAGTATTGCGCGAATTAAAATTATTTATATTATTAAATTCAAAAAATAAGAGCATTCGTGCTTTCTATTGCCTTTGGGACCTACATTTTCAAACAAAATGTTCAAATCAAAGTGGCGATGTTTCTTCAAACGAAACTCTTTTAAAGAACAACAATAAAATGAACAATGATTGCAAAAAACACTAAAACAAATTTCTCCAAAAAATAAGTCACTTGGGTCTTCATTAACTGAATAGAATATTTCATTATTTTAAATAGAGTGTAAATATTTTATTTTTCCTAATTCACACATAGTTATCGCAATCCTTGAGAATTTTCATCGAGTATATTTAGCATGATATCATTAATTCTAAGCCATCTTCCACGTAAAAATTAATTCTTTATGCATAATTTACAAATGCTTTATAGTTAAATTGAATTTCAATAACGTTTTTATTGATATTTATTATTAATCTCTACAGACAAAACTGTTATTTCAATTTAATTTTAATGAAAGAAAAACTGCTTATCACACATTCTATATATCAAATAAATTTGTTTCTAGCTTTTAAATTACTTAACGGAGAGTTTTAAATATAGATCGTAAATAAAAAATAAGTTTAAATAGTTAAAGGCATTTATAATATTATTCTTTAAAAATATCTTAGTTTGTAATTTTTTATTTCTTTTTCAAAAAATATTACATTAATTTAGCCATCTAAAAATGTAAAGTTATTAGTTTTTAGATACCTGCTCTTTTGAAAATAAAAGACTGGCTCATTAATTTTCAAGAGGAAATAAATTTATGTTACTTTTTTCAAATGCGAAAAATTTTAACTAACTAAAAAAAAAAGAAAATTTACAAAAAATGATTCTTTTTTAAAGTATTAAAAATTATTCTTTAAAATTGTAATAATAATAAGATTATTTTGCTGGTAAGTTGGTTATATATTGATGAAACAGCTCTATTTTTTCATATTGTGCCAAACATTTATCAACTTACGAAGAAAATGTACAAATAATTCAGGTAAGATTCTGTACATAAATGCAAAAAAGGAAAGAAAAGAGGAAAAGATATTTGGAATGACAAACAGAAGGAATGTGTCTAATGAATGTGTCACCTAGTTTACCAAAGATTATAAATCCCGTGGGAAAAAGAAAATTCGCTCGGTCAAGTCAAAATCGTAGAAAAAATAATAAATAAATAAATAAAATGGATCTGTAAAATTTGGAGTTATTCGTAAGACTACTTCATAGCCTTAAGAGAGAAAAAAAGTATTTTATTCCTCCAAAAGAATAATAACTAAGCTATTTCCCCTAAAGCATTTTTATGCACAGCTGATCATTTAATTCAAGTTGCAACACCATAAAGGAGGTTTGATACAAAGGTCAATTTCTCAAGAATGGAAGGAAATGATGGAATATGCAAATGATTAGTTTTTAAGCAGAAATTGAACGACGCAGGACTGTGAAACGGTATGTCAAACATTACAAAAGAAAAGTAATAGCTTTTGAATGTTGGTTGCTTCCGAGGCGATCGTGTTATACCTCGTATAAAAAGAAGAAACTAGTATAAGTCAGAATTCGATCTCGAGCTATTCAGAGACCGGTTAAGCATTCCGCGTAATCAAGAAAGAAGAAGAAATCAACAAAAATGTCGTGCGAATATAGAATCGACGGGGAGGATCATATTCAACAACATGCAGGATCCAAACGGCTTTTTACTACTAATACCCAAGAGGACGGACATGTTGCCAGGTCGGCCTTCCTGAATCTTACAGACACGTCGTGGACCTTGGGTAAA
Organism: Trichonephila clavata; assembly: GCA_019973975.1. Taxonomy (NCBI): domain Eukaryota; kingdom Metazoa; phylum Arthropoda; class Arachnida; order Araneae; family Nephilidae; genus Trichonephila; species Trichonephila clavata. Next base: position 142,588 of record BMAO01003829.1, on the reverse strand, counting down.
GAAGTGAGGATTCTTACAGTACGACAAATATCCGCACGGACAGTGTGAGGATGATTGGAGCAGCACGGATTGCCTGCAAGACAATCCTTATTGAAGCTTTCCTTGACGCTGCAACATAGGGATGCGAGACGACAATGGTGCACCCAACTACAACTGACTGAACAGTGGAGTGTTTAACAAACTAAATAAAAAAAGTGGCTCGAGATGTCTTCCTTCAGACGAATTTTAGTTCTGCGAGCAGCAATATAATGGACGTATCCGTGAGTGGAGGTATTGAGGACAACGCAAGAAACCTGCTTATAATTTATATCATCATATGGACCCTGCACCTGTTGTGATGTCCTGGGCAGGCATTGGTTACACAACACAAAAGTTTCTTGTTCACGTCGTTTGCAATCAAATTAGCCAGTGTTGCATTTCTTAGATTGACAATGACTATGCCTCTTATCTTCGAAGATTCGGAGATGTAATCCTTTAACAAGGTAACACAAGACAGCATGTCAAAATAGTCTACAATATTCATTCACTGATGAAATAAATTTTAAAATGTTTCCTTAAAACTCCAATATATAAGGTATCAAACATTTTCTCCAAATACATTATTCAATTAAAAGCAGATTTTTGCTCAAGTTGACATTTACCAGCAGAGTTTTTGAATATAAAGTTTTTTTGATAAACGGTATGTTTTATCAGAGCTAAATTTGAGACTTATTTCAAAAGTTAACTCATTGACTCATTGGATATGTATATATATATATATATACGTATATAGCTATATATATTAATTAACTATTTACAAAAAATTTAAAATAATTAAATTTCTATGGCATCAACTAATTTTTAACAGACATTATATACTTAAAATTTCAAAACAATGAATTTTATTTATTATTTTTTTGAGACTAAAAACACAAGTTCTTCATAATGAAAAAGAATTATTTCTGCAAAAATACTTTAAAAATAATCGATTTTTTTCTCTGTGCAATTTCAAATAATTTACTTCTGATAACTGACGCAATTTCAACGCTAAGTTTTAGTCTTAAATTTAAATAACAAATAAAATATATATTTCTCGAAATTTAATACAATTAATAAAATGTTAGAGTGAAACATCTAAAATATGGGTTTTCTGTTATTCATTTGTTTATATTCTCGCACATGCACTTTTAAGTTAAAATGCATCCACATGTTAAGAGACCATTTCCCTCAAAGATACTATTCTACTCTTACTCGAAGCCTTTTATCTACACTAGACCTTTTATCTATAGAGCTTATATCTAAAGGAACTAGAGAGAACATGTAATTCCATTTCAAATGAAATCTTTAGAGTACATAAAAGGAGTAAAGTATCAACAAACTGCTCTTTGAACTGAGCTGCTTAACAAAATGTAATAAGGTTGAACAATTCTCCTATTTTCTAAACATTTTCAAATGTAGAATGTTAAAGTTTTCTATTATATCAGAATAATAATTATTATCGTGACAAAGTGCATATTTTGATTACTTCATTTAAATAATGAAGTTACGTCTCCTGCTCCTCTTAAATAATCTATATTTTATTCATTTGAAGATTCTGAAGAATATTAATATCAATTATTCATGTTAGCATTCTACTAATCCTCTTTTGAATAGGTCCGAAGAAATTTGATAACGACATATCAAAAAAGAGTATGGTTTTAAATTAAGAATTAGTAATAAATTCTAAAATATACCCACAAGAATTTACAGAAACATAATTGAAAATTTAATACTTTTATGTAAGAATATATCATGCACTGATATTAATCAATATATAATTCATTATAACAATATGTAGTTATGTTCAAGGTATTTAATTTAAATTAAAACTTAGAACAATAATATCATACTTTTTAATATAAATATTTTCATTGCTATATTTTTAGATATAGCGGTAACTACACAATATGCATTAAATAGTTTGATAATATATCACCAAAAGATTAAGAATATATATATATATTAACTATTCATATATTAATTTCATCTTTTAAACTTTTAATGCAAACTGTATTCAGACATGAGATAGAATTATTTAATAACAATGAAAAGTTTCTGAAAAATTATTTTAATTACAATCTAAAAATGTATAAAAATCCTAAATTTTGGCATAATTTTTTTTCAATTTCTAAATGTTCCTATTTGGAAACCAAACTGTGTAAATGAAGTTATGTTTTTTTAAAAAAACATTTATCTAGGAAATAACGTATCTAATCTGTACTATTTTTTTAAAAGATGCATTTAACTAAAAGAAAAACCTGATAAAACTACAAATTTGGTTTATAAAACAAATTAGCACAGAATATGTTACAAGTTTTTAAAAAAGGCGACTTTTCGATTGAAAATTATTCAATGATATATATATGAAACTAGTTCCCTTTCATTGACTAATTCTTCTAATATGAAAATATTTAAAATTCCATACGAAACTCTTAAAATGTTTTCTTGTATTTATTAAATTTAAATCTTTAATGCTTTCAACCATCTTCACAACTGTGGTAACACAGCTCTCAAAATTTAAAGTAATTTTAGGACTGAATTTGTGATCATTTATCTGAGCTCCTTCTGCTAATAGTCCTTTTGGGAAATTTCTGGTCTTTAAAAATTATTTTATTATAAAACTCCGCTTCGAAGAAGAAAACGTGATTATGTTAATATAGACTACTATATATAGTGTAGGTTTTCAGGTTAGGAGAAAGATAGGATAGACTGCTATCAGATCAGAGATTAATCAAATTGAATGTGAATCGCGGGTATTTAATATTTGATAAATGAATTATTTAAGGTGACGAATTGTCACTGGAATTAAGTCCAGGTTAAATAGCTAAGAAGTCAAAGTTATTGCCTTGAGTAAGTATGGTTAGTATTGAAGTTTTCTCATACCTCGCTTACCTCGTTTATTGTCTGCATAGTGATTAATTGGGAGCATCTCTTAGACTGGATCGATTGAATTTTTTTTGTGATTAACATTGTTAATAAATTAGATTATTTTGTTAAACTATGGCTAATGTTCCTTCCAATCTTCCTACACCTTTAGTCACGCAAGCGAGACCATTACACATTCATTGTTTATTCATTAAAGTCGGATCTTGTAGCTTTAAGTCTCGGTCAAGTGACGAAAGCAACATCAGAGCTATCACCTCTCTCTCAAAACAGACTAGACAGATTTAAAATGCATTAACCTCTCTAAATGATAGATCTTTAATGGTACCCAGACTCGAACTTATGACTCGATGGAAATGACACCGGCCACGTGTTCACGACCATGGCCACTGGCATTCCGTGGTCATGGTCGGAATGCCATGGTCTACGCAGCTGAATAATTATTTTTTCACAAGATGTGGCATTGTGAGGTGGCGTGCATAAGGGAGGATGGTTCAATCCCTCTCCCTGTAGACCATAGGTTCCCAACCTTTTTTGAACTGGCGCCCCCTTTTCTAATAAATAATTCGATATCGCCCCCTTTTCTAGTGAATATTTCGACACCGCCCTCTTTTCTAGTGAATATTTCTATACCACCCCTCCCACTGTAGAGAAATAAGAGTGTACACAATACATGGTGAAAACAAGAGTTAAGTTTAAAAAAATATCCTATTACTAAAAGAATATATTTTTTAATTTCATTTTTTTTCTAAAGTCAAATTTTTTCTTCTTGCGAATTTGAAGTATCTATTGCCACAAATATATTTAAATGCGTAATATTATATATTTTAATCATAGGTAGGATATTGTTGGAATTGAAACGCTTCTGAATTTCTTTTTCATTTAAAAGAGTGGAATAAAAGATTTTTAGATTACCTGTTATAAAGACAGGCAGGGGTTTTGATGATACGAAGTAATTCATAATAAACTATTGCTTTCAAAATAAATATCGATTGACCTTTCAGCCTTTAAAGAATCACACTTTAATTCTTGGTTAACATATTTAATTATGTTTCTTGGATAATATGCTTAATGATATGCAGTGAACGAAATACACTCATGTCCATAAATTAAGGATAATTTAGAATCACACAGAAATTTAACTCTGAAATAAAAATTTCCCCTGTAGAATTATCACACACATCTTGAAGAAAAATATGCAAATTACATAAAACTACCAGATGGCGCGGATAGTACGTCACAATGACGAAAGTGTAAGAGAGGGGTATATAAGGAATGGTGGCAAAGAAGTAAAATTGTTCACAAGCGCTTTAAAAGCCTTTATGTGCAATAGCCGCATAGTTATGGCACAAAGGAAGCATTTGGATGATTTTTTACGTGGTAGAATTATCGGACGACTGGAATGTGGACGTACCCAGCTCGAAGTATCCGAGGAACTTGGAATCGTCCAGATTGTCATCTACAGGCTTTGGCAACGATTCCAAGATGATGGTAATGTGAGTAGATGTTACAGCACAGGTCGCCCCCGAGTTACAACGCCGAATGAGGACCGGTATTTGGCAGTTAATGCCAAAAGAAACAGACAGGGCACAGCATCAGACCTATCTCGTCAGCTCTCTTCAGCTACCGGTATGACAGTTTCAAGGCAGACCGTGTACAAACACTTAGGGCACATTGGTCTATATGCTCGTAGGCCTGTCAGATGTGTTCCCCTTACCGCAGTTCACTGTCGCCTGCGATGAACCTGGAGTAGAGAGCATGCATTGTGGACACCGCAACAGTGGTCTTGTCTGATGTTTTCCGACGAGTCCAGGTTTAGTTTGCAGCCTGATTCTCGCCGGACTTTCATATGGAGAGCGCCAGGTACCCGTTACCACCAAGAGAACACCATTGAACGACACCGTTACGGTGGTGAATGATGGATCGTTTGGGGAAAAATTATTCTTGGTTCCAGAACTGACCTCCATGTTCAGAGTGTAACGATGACAGGCTACATCTAACGGGATGTCATTCTGGAACAACATGTACGTTTGTTTCGGGGTGCCATGGGGGCTGAATTTCTGTTTATGGATGACAACACCCATCCTCACCATGCAAACATTGTAGACGAATGCCTTCAGTCGGAGGATATCACCCGTATGGATTGGCCGGCATACTCACTGGACTTGAATCCAACAGAGCATGTGTGGGATATGCTTGGCCGACGAATTGCAGCCCGTCAACCCCCTCCCACCTGTCTACCGGAACTTCGGAGGACATTGCTTGATGAGTGGTGTAATATTCCCCAAGATCAGATTGATAATTTGATACTCAGCATGCGTAGATGTTGTAAGGCCTGTATTGCATCGTCCGGGAGACATACTCCGTATTAACCAGCATACTAACCATGTTATACTGTTTTTTGTAAATATATTCTTTTTTGAAGTTTGCTCCAGGGAGTAAAAATTGCAATTTTTATTAATTTTGTAAAACATATAGCATCTTTTTTGCCTCTTTACCTTTTGTTTAATAAATAGACTTTACAAATAAGTCAAATTTGTTTTGCTTCTGTCTCTTTCTTTGCCTGAACTTCATTATCCTTAATTTATGGACATGAGTGTATATTTCGTACTGCTCACAGCCAAAGACAACACGTGCACTACAGAAATTAAAATGCACTATATCATTCAATTTAATGTACTTCTGAATGTACTGTAATATTTTAAGTTTTTCATCCACGTCCCGAACTACCGAAATATGTGAATTTTCGTACATGTGATATAGGAATGTTTTAAATACATACAATCAACATAAGGGAAAGAGTATTAAAGTTTACTTTTGTTAGTACATAATCAACGTGTTTTCTTTAGTCTTTTTTGGTTAATCTGCCCAAGCCCCTCCGTAAGATCTCAATGCCACCCTGAAAGCCTCAAACGCCCACAAGGGGGTGTTATCGCCCACGTTGAGAACCTATGCTCTAGACCAACAGATTTTTAATTTTTACCATAAACCCTCGGCTCTTTCTTCTTTGCAGTTTTTACAATCTACTTCCCCACTTCATAAAAAGAGGTCTATGTACGCCCCTAGCATTGTAATCCTATTCATGTTACATTTTCGAACATTTCTTCATCTTATTTTACACTTTTTGACCCATTTATTAACCATATTCTATACAATAAAAACAATTTTAAAATCTTTTTAATTAATTTTTTGGAAAAAAAATATTGTATAACAATGTAGCATAATTCTTCAGGAATAACAATAATAAAATCATTTCGCATAAAGGTTTCATTAATCAAAGTTTTAAAACGCCACTAACTAAAATACATGGACATATTCCAGAAGTATAATTAGATTTCCTTCAGAATTAACCAGACAAATCTATTGTTGATATTACCAGAAACTCAAGCTTGCCAAAAACTAGCGTGAGACTTAACAATAAGTTTGAGGGGCACGCTCAGTTCTGTTCGCTTTCCACCTGCTAGGTGCGAAAGCGTTGCGTGCCCTACAGCTTTCCTTATTGGCTTTCTAGGAAGAGAGACCATTTTGTAGACACCAACACTTCTACAGTAAATAAAGGAAAGCTTGTAAGAGATGCGTGCTATGATGCCAATTCTGTATGTCTGAGATAAAACTGTTTTTGAGGCGAAACGTAAAAAATAAGAAATAAGAAAAAAAGAAAGTAAATGACTTTTCAACGTGATAGAATATAATACCTAACACATAGGAAGCAAAAGTAGGTATGAAGTATGAATGTTACGTGTGTTTGGAAGGCTTGAGAGGTAAATTTATCTAGTATTCAAGACTCAGCAGTGGTTGCGTCAAATCTCATGTGGGAAAACAGGCATTTGTTGAATAAGAAATAGTTTCCCTTAACTCTAAATCTTTGTAGAATATATCGGACGTTAGTTAAATATGCAGAACTAAAAAAATTCTTAAGCATGCATAATACAAATTCGTGCATGTTTTTTTTTAAATTTCAAAGCAAATTAAATCAAATAGGTATTTTTATGTAGAAAATGTATTGGATCTTTTTCTTATAACTGTAATAAATTACCGTAAAGTCCAACGTATAACGCACACCCATACTTTCAAGCTACATTTTTTAATTTTTAGGTATATACACGTATAACGTGCACCCCCTTTTTTAACGAATTTACCTGAAATGTATGTGTGAAATGCTCTTATGTTTTCAAGTCATTCTTTCAAGGTATTATCCCAGACTTTTGAAAAAAATATAGTATACTTCTAAAACAACCCTTGGAGTTCATTAGGTATATCATTTCTTTTAAATTAAAAGTATTCGAATCTCTCTATAGAAGTCTAATTTTTTTAGGCTCAGCTCTTTTTTTTTATTTTTGAAACTATCATTTTTATACCCGGCGTATAACACACACTCATAAATTTCGATCATATTTTTTTAACTGAAAGTGCGAGTTACAAGCTGAATTTTACGGTACATGATCTGCATCCAAAAGTTTTCCATCCGCGAGTTTATCAATCATTTTTTAGGAAAACTGCGAGAACCATGAAGAAAAAATGATAATGTAACTAGGTAAGTGTGAAGAAGAAAATCTCTAGTGCACACCTTTTTAATTTTATGTACTTAAAAAATCAGTAACATTTTACTGAGTAATGAAAAATGATTAGTTGTAAAAACACAGGCGATATCTTTAAAAATAAAATAAATACTAAAAATTACGATACATTTTAAAGAATTTTCGTAGCAGTTAGAAAGTAAAATGTTCAAAATTATATTTATGTATATAACCCAAACATTGGATTTGAATGGAGTGATTAGAGAACTAATTCGTTATGAGTGAAGATGTTTCTGAATGAAACATGACCTCTTTTCTAAGAAAGCACATGAAAATATAAAATTTTTATGTACTTTAACAATTACTATGTGTTAAATAGTTTAGTACGTCGTGCAGACATTAGTTCATTCAATTCCTACTATTGTTCACCCTCTTTCTGTATTTATATTTATCTTATTGAAATTTTCAATCGTTTATAAAATACATTTTAAAGCACTCGATTGAGCTGAAATTTTATATACAGGATTATTTTGGATGACAATACAGTAATTTAATTTTATTAATAAAAATTAATTGATTAAAATTAATTATTCAAAGAATTACAAATACAGCCACGTTGGCATCATTTTTGGTGACTTAGCGAGCATTTTGGCGACTTGTGTCAAAACTTGAAAAGGTTTCTATCTCACATTTTAAAGCGCTCATTTGAGCTGAAATTTTCTATACATTATTATTATTTGGGGTAACAATACGATAATTTAATGATAATTAGTTAAAATTAATTGACTGAAATTAATTATTTAAAGAATTACAGATACAGCCACGTTGGCTTCCTTTTTAGATACTTGTATCAAAACTTTAAAAAAAATTTCTCACGTTTCAAACCATTTAGTTGAACTGAAATTTTATATACAAGATTGTTTTGGATGACAATACGATACTTTAATAATAATAACAATTAATTGCCACTTAATAGTGTGATTCTGTCATATGTATATACATATTTCTATTAATTGTAACTATTTAATAAAAAGTAGCTAAAAAATAAATTTTTTTTGTTCATCAAAGTAGGAATTGGCAAAACAACTTTTTCTCTTACTTGTTTTTTTTTTCCGAAATGCTAAATGATACACCAATATTCGATAAAAAAAAATTCAAATACCGTAAAATCTGGTGGTGCACTTTTAACACAAAAAATAAGGTCGAAATTAACGGGTGTGCGTTATACACCGGGTATAAAAATGATAGCTTAAAAAGAGAAGAGATAAGCATAAGCAAAATTATATATCTACATATATCGAAATGCTGTTATTTAAAAGAAATGGCATACCTTATGAATTTAAAGGGTTGTAGTCCTCGAAACGTACTACTTTTTTCGAATGTCTGGGATAATATCTCGAATAAAAGACATCAAAACACAAGTATATTTCAGGTTTTTCGTTTAAAAGGGAGGGGGGGGGCTGAATATACCTAAAAACGAGAAAAAAAATACTGCTTGAAAATGCAGGTGCGCATTAAAAAACGCCGGATTTTTCGGTAGGTATTTTTCTCTCTTACTTTCCATCTTGGTTTAATTCTAAAATTTTTCATTAGTTCTTGATTCAGATTTTTACTAATAGTTAAAAAAGAAAGTTGCTTAATAAAAAAAAATAATCTAGATAAAAAATGGAAAAAAAATTACTTCTTGGAATGTTTTTAGTTCAGATGAATTTAACAAAATGTAGTTCTCAAAATAGGCAACTTATTTTATTTTTCACCTGCAGCATTTCCCATTTCTTGAATTTTTATTCCATGTGTAATGGTAGTAATTAATACACACACACACCACACATATATATATATATATACTTACAACTTAACATAAATATTTATTTAAAAAATTAGAGCTGGAAAACATTATAGTGTGATTAAAACAAAAGGAAATGTTGGCTTGTCATAATTTTTTTAATAAGAGATAAACATAAAACTTATTTGCAACCTTTTTCAACGAAACTTTTATTTTTAAAATGAAATATCACAAAAAAAAGTGACAAGGTTAAATCAAACTAAACTCATCAGAATAGAAAAAGTTATCGAATAAAGATTTTACGACATAATGCGTAGAAGGTAAGCGCAAATTACAAAGAGAGCATTATGGGTAAAACCCAGAATTATGGTTAACAAGGTTGTACTTATTTGTAATTGATGTAAAATAACAAAAAAAATAAAATTTATTACCTCGCTGTTTGAACAAGTTGAAGTACTTAAAATGTGGTACTTTTCCCGTACTCCTAGATCTTTACATAATTACTAGAACACGCCATGTGTATTTTATGTAACTCCTATCATGAAAAGAGTAGAAAGTTCACACAATACAAAAGGGGTGATGGAAAAAAACACACACACTCTTTTATGAAGCTTTTAATCGATTTAGTAGAAAGATAAGTTGGATGTATGAATTCCTGTGTAGATAAATAAAATTTCAGTAAATATTCAATTCTTAGGAAAATAATACAATCGATTGATACAAAATGACGGGAAAGAAAGAGGCATTCTGGCCTTTTGCAGTCGTGACAATTCAATGTATTTCTTGTCAAGAGGGTGAGAAGGGGATGGAAAACGTGCCTCCCTATCGAAAGGTTGAAAATCGATTTTTCTACACTAACAATGCCTGTATGTAGCATACAATATAACGAGAAAAACAAAATGACCAGTCCTTCTTCATTCAGCAGAACTTCAGATATTCATTTTGTTTTTAAAAATGAGGGTACAAAGAAAACGTCCCTTTGACCAAAAGGAAGCAGAAAAAAAGGGGAGGAGAGAGGAGGATTTTGACATGCAATTTCCAAAAAACAAATACTTCAATAGTAATTTTGACAGATAGTAACTTGAAAAACATTTTATGATGCATACATTTTTTTTTATCTTCAAATTTAATGACAAAAAGTTCAACTTTTTCTCTCAAAAATTTGCATATGATTAAAATACAATACGAGAGAGTCCTTAACTAACTCTCCCTCTTAGTTAAAGTATGAGCATTGGCGAAAGTTAGTATTTAACCAAACTGTACCAAACACTCACTAAATTTCGGAAATATACTCAGCTGTGAGGATAAAATTCTAAAAGAAGACATGAAATAACAAGAAAGAGGGTCGAAAAAGTGGGGGGGGGGATTCAAGAGCATCCTGAAGACGTATCACATCTATGTTTATCAAGGACGGGAAACCTTATTGGAGAAGGGAAATGACACACGGAAACACACACTTTGAAGTCGTCAATCTCATATTTACCTAAAGAAGATAAGCCCTTGCGGAAGGGCTGGTAAATAGACTGCCCAGTTAAACAAAATTTTATGAGATAATCAAACTTAACCCTAAAAAATAAGAAATAAACTAATTCCCTTGTCACAAAAGCGTACAATTAGTTTGTTACCGTCAATTAATTCTAATAGCTAAATGTTTATCTTGTTACGCATTGCTCACTCCCTATGCTGATTGTAAGCAGTATGTCGTGTTAAAATTAAAATCATGTACATCACTGACACTAAAAGTAACAATATTCACCAAATATAATAACTGTTGAAGCAAATATATTAGTTTGTTACCGTCAATTAATTCTAATAGAAATGTTTATCTTGTTACGTATTGCTCACTCCCTATGCTGATTGTAAGCAGTATGTCGTTTTAAAATTAAATTCATGTACATCACTGACACTAAAATTAACAATATTCACCAAATATAATAACTGTTGAAGCAAATATATTAGTTTGTTACCGTCAATTAATTCTAATAGAAATGTTTATCTTGTTACGTATTGCTCACTCCCTATGCTGATTGTAAGCAGTATGTCGTGTTAAAATTAAAATCATGTACATCACTGACACTAAAAGTAACAATATTCACCAAATATAATAACTGTTGAAGCAAATATATTAGTTTGTTAACGTCAATTAATTCTAATAGAAATGTTTATCTTGTTACGTATTGCTCACTCCCTATGCTGATTGTAAGCAGTATGTCGTGTTAAAATTAAAGTCATGTACATCACTGATACTAAAAGTAACAATATTCACCAAATATAATAACTGTTGAAGCAAATATATAGTGATAGTTACTGAATTTTGCAAATATAGATTTCAAAAAAAACTCTAGGATTTAAGATAAATATACTCAATCTCTGAGATGAAAGATTTATTGAATTGATTATTGGTTAAGAAGACCTCTGTTTTACAAAAAAAGTATTCATCAATTGTCATTTATTTAAAAATAAAAAAAATCAGTTCATTATTATCGACAGACATAATATTAAAAATTTCTAAATGAGGTAATTTCAGGAAAAGCAAAATATGTCTAGACTCTCAATATCTTTGTAAATATTAAAACCTAAAAGTAGGGCAGTAAAAGATCTCAAGAGAAATATACTTGGTTAAATTTTTTTGTGTTTAGAGATATATATACAGAGAATAAATGTAGAATTGCTCCGAAAATCTTGAAGTGATAAAAATAAGATGCCTCGGGCGTGAAACTATTTCAAAGTTATCACAGCAATCTTTTGAATGCAGACAATGATTTCAATTTAATTTAATTTAGCGTTAAATACGATTCTTAAAACAAAATAGGAAATTGAAAATGCTTCACATTAAGGGAAAAAATTCAATAAAGTATAAGTAATTTTAGGTATTCGCTCCAAATTGATTCCTGAAAATTGTACCAAAATTGAAATAAAAGGAGAAACATATTTAAAATAAAATATTTATTTTTAATACGGTGTATTACCATTTAGTATTATTAATAATTAATTAATTAATTCCAAATTTATAAATTACCTTCTACATTTATTTTATTTTTGTAAAGAGCTATATAACGCATTGCTTCTCAAAGTTTCAATATTCTCGACCCAATATTCAATCATTATTTTCATCGCGCCCCCCTCATACAATAACAATGTGTTGGCATTCAATAATACTGTACTTTGATCTAAAACTACGATACGACCTTAACCTCTCAAATGCCACCGCGTATATAAACGTCTCGCTTAGTCAAAGCGTTAATTTTCCTGGACGTATATATACGTCTTTTTGAAGTACGATATTTTCTCTGCACTGTTATCCATAAAATTATTCTGAAGACTTTGGAATGCAATAAAAAACCTTGACAATACGTTTGCGAAGTTTTTACTTATTTCAAAGGATTTGCTTCGTTATTCCTTCCTCTCCCCCCCCCCCAATACATCACATGCGTACGCCTACGTAGAAAACGCTTGGCATTGGGAAGCGAATCGCGTAACTTTTAATCGGCAGAGGGATTAATTATAAACAGTACAAATTATAAAGATAAGAGCTAATTTTTGTATACAACTTTTTCTATTACAAGCCCATGGGGTCACTGGTAATTTTTAAATTTGTTCTTAACTTAGTATTGTTAAAATAATTTTAAAATATATTATGTAGCACTGATGCATTTATAAGTGTAATATATCAGTGGAAATGTGTATTTTACTTTTTATTATGTTGGAATGTATTTTGTTTGCTTACTTTCAGTAAATTAATAATTTATTTTAATAATTTTTTTGTTTTTGACTTTTCAATATGCTCGCGCTTCCCTCGTAGAGTTGTTACGCCCCTCAATGGGGGCACGCCCCACAGTTTGAGAAACTCTGATATAACGCGCTATCTTTTTTTATAATTCATCACATACGCACTCTTCATTGGATTGCCTTTTCAAAGGTAAGTGGGAAATTTTTCTAAAATGAATAAAGATAGCCTCCATACATATTGATTCTTAGGACATTAAGAACAACAACATGAAGCGTGTCAAAACATTTTAGCTTTTAAATATTGTACAGAACAAGACATGTAAGAAATATCCAATTGTACAATTGAATTCTACATGTGTCATTTGATTCCAAGCACATTATTCCTTATTTTCATCTTTAATCTAAAATTTATGAATATTAAAGGATAGGTGATTAAAAGAATAAATTGGTTGAGGAACTCTTACAATGAAATTTAATTTAGTTTTTAAGAAGCAACTTCATAAATTTTCCCTAAAGTAGGGATATTGGTATTGAGCAAGGAGTTTTTACTTTTAGTCGATTTTATTAAAAACTAAAGAAAGATAATACGCGCATTAACAGAAAATCAATATATCTGGAAGTTTATCACAGAACCAATCAATTGGTTCTATCAATAAACTATTTTAATCTCACATACAGAAAAAACTTCTTTTACCCATACGAAATGATGAAAATACCTTTTCTTTTTATTACACTACTTTTGTTTTATGATTCACTGATTATGATTATTTCTCAGAATTATTGTTTAGAAGAAAAATTCAACACGAATAATAGAACAAAAAGGAAAGCAAGTTTTATTGATCAAAAAAGAATAGTAATAAAGATTTGTAAAAGTTCAAACTTTCCGGAAAACATCACCAAAATTTGCTACGGAATTGCAGGTAGAGACAATCCCTAAATGGTAAGCCCGTAAAATGGCAAATCCCCAACGCTATAAACTTTAACCATTTTACGACTGAGCATTAAATGTCCGTAACCGTAATCGTATAGCAAATTTGTATCAGTGTACATAATTCAAGAAGCCTTACTTTTAAATTACTCCGGATAAGAGGCAAAGTAAGGCTTCATACTTCAGTTTATTCTTCTTTTGAAATATTAATGAAATGGAGCTTTTAAAACATAAATAGGAATTTATTTAAAATAGTTCATCTGAAATTGAATCGCATTGTAAGCGAAGTAATGAAAATATACATTATAAACGTAGTTGTAAAAATACATGAGAATTGTGAAGTTGTCCCTTAATCCTATTATATAATATTACATGACTTTATTCTATTCCATCGATTTTATTTTTATACCATTTTGAAATCATTTCAATTTTATAAAATTTGCACAAATTAGCACGAAATCAAAGAATTGCACTTACAGCTTTTTTTTTATAAATGGAATAGTTCAAGAAGCATATGGAGACTGAGTAAGAGCTATATTAACGTCGCACTACAAATCAACATCAACGCTATTGGTAACAGAAATCGTAATTTTGAGCATCTGTCAAGTTAACGTGTAACCTTCTCTGTTTGGTGGGACTAGTAGCTCCAGAACTCGAACCCGCGACACGCCGACCCCCCCCCCCGGGTTCGTGACCCATAACCACTAAGCCACTATGGCCATGCCCATCAATAATAAGGAGAGACAGACTAGACAGAGACAAGAAGCTTTTATATATATGAACAAAACTAGTGATGCAAAATAATATCCTACCAAGATTGGAGAATAACAGAATTTTCCAGGATCTGAAACATTGAGCAATTAAAACTGTAAAGACAGAAAGAGTCATTGGACTAAAATGGATAACCTTCATGATTTCTAAAGCTGTCACTGATTTAGGACAGTGAAATAGGGTTAAGCATTACTTTATGGATCCAACCTTCCCCTCCAGAAATAATTTTCAACATAATAGAAAAATTGAACCCTATCAAACATTAGACCTATATTTATCTACATGTGGGATGAGCACAAAACAATAAAAAGAATGTATAAATATTGAAAATAAATTTTTCACAAGAGAGATAATTACTAAACGAACATTTCAAAAATAATTAACAAAAAAAACTTACTTATATTTAAGCTAACCAAAAAATTTTTAAGACGATATGTCCAATACTCGGATCTCGAGCGCAAAATGACGTGTTGATGCGGAGAATTAAAAAAAACAGATGTGCCACCTATATTTATATCATGACTTGAAGTGCTTCTAACAGTTGTGACTAATTAATAATGCAGCAGTTGATCATATTTTAGTTTTACAACTATGAGTCTATAAATCGTACTGTACTCCAAACCATTACTAGAGCGCGTGACTGTAACAGGCGTCGGTAGCGTGAGAGAGGGAAGGTTTTGTGCCTGATTAGAGCAAGGGGCAAGGAAATATTAGTTATATGTTATGTGGGATTTGGGTTGAGGGGTATTGTGCTGGATGTTTGTCGCAACTAATATATATATATGTGTGTGTGTGTGTGTGTGGTTTGCATTTTACTTTCCAGAAGTCATATTGCAGTATGTTTTGCTTAATTCAAACAGAAATTTATCTTTTTGTTATTTCTCTCAAGACGAAAATTGTAAATACGTTTGTCAAACAAAAGAACAAGTTAAGATCATAGTCCAAATTTCTGAGGGATTGTGTCGAAACATAGGCATCTTTCAGGAAATTTTAAAAAAATTAAACAGTCCAAAAAATGTACTAAAATTTTTTTAAAAAACATTCCCCTCCCCCATCGAGAAAACGTTAAAGAGTTTCTTCATGTGTTTTATACTCACTATTCTAAGCAAATCAGAAAGATACAAATCTAAAAATAATTCAAAAAGTTCGATAATCATCCCCAGTACAGTTTATTTCCTTCTATAATGTTGAAAAGGGCACTTTAATGGTATAGTGTGTGCATCAATTATTTGAATTTAATCTTTTATATGAGGCATGTCTGAAATGTTTTGATTTAAAAATTACATGAACCACGTATTTAAACTAAAAAAGAAAATTTGAAACACTTAAAGGGAGTATTTATAAATCATTGAACCATCTATTTTATTCTAAAATAATTATTCAACCTTTTTAAATCACAAGATCTAAGTTTTTCTTTACAAATAATTACTGAAATTGTACAAAACAAGTATGAAACCAACGGGGAAAAAAACAGCAATCCAATGTTTTAAAAATACAAATTTTTCCGCTAATTTATAGTTTTCGAACTAAAAATGTGATTCTTTATTTGGATTTTGCATTTTTCAAAGCAGTCAAAACAACGATTTCAAAATTTCTTCTTATGTGTGTTTTAAACTTAGCTTATTACAATCACAAAGAAAAAAACACACTTTATTTAAAATTGTAATATATAATTGCTGTTGATTTAGGATTCTGGTTACATATTTTAATGCTCTTAAAACACACACAAAAAAATTATTTTTAAAAAAATTTTGGATGCCGGCTTTTTTAACACAAGTCTCACTATTTTCCATTTCCCATAGAAGCTCTTCAAATCTCAGGGAAAAATTGATTTTTCTTTTTAAAAAATGTATATATCTAAAACACACACACAAAAACATTTTTTTATGAAAATAAGTAAAGAAGAATCATAACACAGGCGTTATGGAACATTTTTTTTAAACACAAAACTCAAATTATACTGTTTAATTCTCATTCTTTTAATGTGCATGCTAAGCCGGGCAGACATATCCAACGTCATGAATTTTCCAAACAAAAATGTTGTGGTCATTCATCGTAGAATAACTTGCTCGAAAAGAATTTAGAAGGCTGCGTGCAATGGCCAGAGAAGAAAAATGGAACATCATTAATTTGGCTCTTCGCGCCCCGTTATTAATAAAGGGGCACCGCCCACTTTGCTTTGCCCGGCCGCTTATGTTTACTTTTGGTTTCCGACACAACTGAAAAAGGCGCAAAACTGTGTTTCCTCCAGGGAGCATGTACAAATGGAACGAGAAATGCTAGGCTTTGCTGTGTTCCAAAGAATGCCAGAACTCCGGCATGTTTGTCCACGAAACCACTTTATATTTCTATAATCGTATGTGAATTGTAGTTCTAAATTTTCTAAAAAATAAAGAAAAACATAGAAACTTGTCTTTTTTTTTAGGGATTAAAAATTTTTAGTACGGTGATATAAAATTATTTATTCAATTTGATGTCCAATGAAACATGAAACAATAAAACAAACGCATTCTCTTTTTTGTGCATGTGTTTGTGCGCGTCCGCACTCTTAAGTGTGTATGTATATACAGCTTTTTTATGTGCCTTCACTTGATTGGATGCAGTTATATTGATGAATGAAAAAGATGTCTAGAAAATCATTTTGCTTACCCTTATTTCCTATGCTTTTTATTGCCTTTATGACGTTTTTAGAAATATCAATAAGCTATCAATACTTTTTTAAATATGTACGTGCAAGTTTTTAACGAAAATATTATAACAATACTATAAATGCGCTAAAGTAATATATCCCTGTTCTTTTATATATGTATTTATATATTTATGTGAAAGTTTTTGAAGTTTAATCATAGCGATTTCAAAATATCATTATATTTCTATAACCACCCTTGAAGTCGTTTATAAACCTTTAAAAATAGTATAATAATTTATAGTATAAAAGTATATAATAAGTTTATAATACAAAAATTATTTTCAAAAATAGTATAATAGTATATAATTTTTTCAGTCATATTCGTCATCTAGATTAATAGATAATTTTCTGAGAAATGTACGCGAGACCAGTTTATAAAATAATATAAATCATAAAAATAATATGTTAAAAAACGAAGTAGTTTTAATAAACCTCTACGTTCACTAATCGAAACTTAACCGCTTAGTATTTTTTCAGTTATATTCGTCATCTAGATTAATAGTTATTTATCGAAAACTGCAATACAAAGAATTATATACACAATGTATCCGCATATTGTATTTCCTTTAAATGTATATATGTGCTTTTTATGTTACAACAGTATATTTTCTTTTTATGCATATACGTTACTATATTATATTTTTAATAATTCATGTGTTTTTGAAATTCGTGTACTTGAAGTGCTACTAATAAATGTTTTGGATTCGTTTCGCCAGTCTTTTAATAATAAAAAAGAATCTAATTTCTAATAAGTGCTAATTTCATAATTTTTTCTACAACGAAAGACATTTCATGTTGTATGTTGACACCTTATCATTTTAAATAACAATAAACAAATAATTTAAAATCCCTATTTTCACAATATTTGTAACCATTTAACTTGTTATTATATATCATACAGAGGTTTTAATGAAATTTTTTACCATATATTTATCACGTTATAAGTAATAAAGTTGCTTTATGAAATTGAATTTGTACATTTTAATATTAACAACACAATTGTAATGAAGTATTACGTTTCTTTTATAATACAAGTATATTTTTGTTGAAAAAAAATAATAATTATACAGCTCTTGTAAGAAATATTGAATATATTTAGTAAATTCACTGAAAAATTTAATTCATGATTATAAAGCAAATTGTAAAAATCCAACATTATTTGTAAAAATAAGAATTGCTTCATATTAAACCTAAACTGTGCAAAAAACTAAAAAGACAAGAATTTATGAACTTTTCTTTTTGTGCAGCTTAATTAATCATACGAAAAACATACTTAAAGTGCCAGCCACATTGGTCATCTTTAATTCATAAAATATATAATTAAATGTATATATTACTTAATTGTTTTCAAAAATTTAAATTGGTGAATTATTTAAATGCAATGAAAGATATATGAACGTTTTAAAAAATAAGAAAGAAGGTTTCACTCAAGAGAGTGTACTGTATATACTTCACTGATATTAAAAAGGGTTTAAAAATATTTTTAAGTTTCTGATAGACGAAAAACAAACAAATGTATAGAAGTAGAGTACGAAAAAAAAAACTAGGTTTTGTGAAAAAAAACTAAGTTTTCGGGATACTTAGCGCTATCAATAGCGTTGACAGTACTAGGTTGAGTAGATTGTGGCAGAACACTGGACTATCGCATTGATATATGCTGTGTAGCCAAGGTTTCATACATAGAACACCTGTAATGTATATAAATAAAACTTGAATTGTCTCTGCATATTCTCTCAGATTCTCTCTCTCTCTCTTTTGCCGTATTCATATTAATTGTGTTACTTGGTGCTTCGAAACCTTGGCAGGAATTATGAATAACCTTGTAATATAATGCTTTAATACATTTCAATAAAGGAAACGCCGCACTACAGCTAAAATGGTGCAAGTAATATACAGCGCAGATTAAACAATTTCAATTTCAAAGATTGAGATAAGTGAGTGAATATTAACGTCGCCTTATTTAGCTGCACTAGCGCGCTTGGTGAAGGACCTCGTTATTTTGAACCATGGTCAAATGACGAGGACGAAACCTGAGTTGGCCCCGTCTCCTAACTTCCCACCACACTAACGGAGGACGTTTGATCTCTCGACAGATTTAACGTGCATTCTTTCCCTACACGGCGGATCTTCAGCGGTGCTGGGCTCGAACTCATGACATGCCGGCCACGATTTCGTTGCTTTAACCACTAGTTTACCGGGTCCACCATAGATTGAGATAGTCTATTCAACAGGATTTTTTAAAAATTTTATGCATGATATATAAGATGATGTCATCTGGACATTTCTATACAATTTATACAAGTAAAATAATGAATGTATTTATTTTTCTTAATTGCCTTAAATATTATGAATTCAAACCATACTGATTTCATTATATTTAAAAAATGGGGGCCAGAATTAAAGCAAAAAATATCAAAAAGGCTTTGAAACATATCTAGCACTTCATAAGATCTTTAAAGACATTTAATTAAGTTTTAACAAGCAAGTTTTTTTCAATCAATTTTATGCAAGGTTTGCACCATCAATTTTGTTATTTAATTGAGATGAAATTCTTAAATTTAATTGTAGCTGTTTTTTTCCCCTTGTGTCTTTGGAATTCTTGTCTCAAGTATTTAACGAGTTCGCAGAAGTTGAGAAACAAATAATACAGACGTTCTTATGGAGTAAAAGATAAGAAAAAAATACTAAAACGTAAAAACCCTTTTCCTCTTACAAAGTAGTATAAAAATCTGATCAATTAAAGAAATATTTCATTAATTTTTTTTCCTGCACAACAATAGTAAAAGTAAACTTGTAGTTCGTAGAAGTTTTAAAACAAATAATATGTGTTGATATGGAAGAAAATGCGAAAAAAAAATATTCAGTTCATTAGAACTTAAAAAGTTTTCTTCTCCTATCTAGTTTTTGTTCCAGATAAAGAAAAAAATCTCAACAATTAAAGAAAATATTTCAATCAAGTTCTTTTCCCACGGACAGCCAACAACGTGCAACATTTTTTTCTGCTTTCCTGTTTATGATTACAGTTTCTAACTAAATGCCTTTTAATTAAATCGAATCTAGGCCTAGAAGAATATTTGAAGATCCGTAGCACCTCTTCCAATGGAGGATGGAAATTTTTTGAAACGCCGCCAAAAAGTTGGAAATAGGGGGAAAAAATCCAGAAAGAAAATCGGATACTCTTAGATAGCCTTCGAAATAATTAAGAAGCTCAAGGCAAAGAATTGTACTTAATTGGAGCATTAGCGGACCATTCTCTCTCCCTTCTCAAACGAGAAAAAAAAAATCCCGTGATCGTTTTCAGAAACTTCCCCTAATCACTAATCGATCACCAACCACTATGCCGAAATTCGCTCTGGGCAATAAGAAAAAAACGTGCGAAATGAGATTTTTTTTCCCTTCTCTGCTTTGCTGAGTTTACTTTATCGATCTTGGGCATATTGCCGTAATAATGACGTAAATCATTTTTGATGTTGTTTAGTTCATTGATGAAGATGTCTCGGCAATCCACATTCTCTTAAGTTCCGCTTCGTTAATCGTTAAATTCGTGGGTCACTGGGGGCGAAGGAAGTTGCGAATTATAGCGTGTGTGACTTCAAACATTATCATATCAGTGAATATAACACTAGCGATTTCCAATATCATTTTTACTTTGACTGATTGATTGTTAATTAAAGCCACACTTCGAAACAATGCGATGACCAGCGTGGATGGATCTCCTAATTTGGACCATGCTCAAATGACGAGGATGTCTTTTTACTTCATTCAAATTCTATGAGTAAAATTATTCGTGACTTTGTTATAGAGCAGCGATACTCAACCTGCGGCCCACCGGAACTTTTTAAGCGGCTCGGTCATGGTCCATTGCCCTGACAATTTCATTTATTTATGAAAATTTGGTGGAAAATTCTTTGTTAAAAAATCAAATATATAAATTTTGTTTTTTGCTGTCGATGTCGTATAGGTGCGAATTGATTTATTTTTTTCTGATTAGTGATAATAAACAACAATGGAGTAGCGGCCATTTTATGAGTGGAACTAATTTTTAACTATCTTTCAATAATATTCGAATTGCAATTTCATATCTTGCGATTCATAATTCTTGCAATTTCATATCTTGCGAAAAATATTCGAAGAAAATAGATTGTTTCAAGACGATTGTGGGAAGTTGACTATTTTGTAGTGAAAAACAAGTATGGTTCAGTAATTGTTTGATTTGTTTTGCATTTAAAAAATACCAGTATATATATTTATATTGGTATTTTACTGTCTGATGCAAAATACACGTGTGTTAGTTTTAGGCCTAACTTTTCGACACGGCTTTTTTATATTATGTCGAAAATTTCTGCTGTACGGGGAAGGTGGATCCGTAAAGTATACTTAACCCTAATCTTGCTGGTCCTAATTCAGCAACAGCGTTAGAAATCATAATAGGTCTCCATTTTAGTCCATAGCTCTTTTGGTTTCTTCCATTTTAAAGTTCTAACTCTGTTTCTTGTTATACATTCGTGTTTATTTAAATCTAGTACAATATTCATTTCCATCATTTATTTTATAGTTATGTTTCTTATAATCTGGTTTCTAACTTTTAGCTTTGTTGGTTGTATAATTTTGTCTTGCTATATTATTTCATCTTACTATATATATATATATATAACAGGAATCATTCAAGGACACTCTTCCTTGAAGATCTCTTTCAAGAGGTTATGTATAAATAGGCTTTATTGAATAATCTTTACAACAGAAAAAAAGTATTTTGTCAGTGGTAATGTCACAGTAGTAACAAAGGCATCGTATGAAATTTGTTATATTATTGCTAATCATATGAAACCGTTTACTGATACAGAAATTGTGAAAGAATGATTCTTAAATGCTTCCAATTTAGAAAAATTTAGTGATAAAAATAAAAAAAAAATATAAAAAATAATAATTAAAAAAAAGCAAAATAGGAGTTTTAATATTTAGATCAATTTCACATTTTAAATTTTCTATGTTACCTAGGTCTTAAAGCATTTCTCCGACCCCCTCCATTAATTCTCATGTTGCGACCCGTGTGAAATAGCCCTCATATGTGTACTACGGCCCGCGTGAAATAGCTAACATATGTATGCGGCCCGGCAGAAAAAAAGGTTGAATACCCTGTTATAGAGCAATACTTTTACCTGTGAAGTAGAATAACATTTGTTGGTAAAGTATTCTAGGAAAAATCATTACTCCATCTGCGTTACCTTTTCCACAGTATTTCTATCCCTATTTATTTAGTTAATCTAAAGTCAGTAAATTGAATACTATTATGTTATACTCATCATGAAAACTACTTTTTGCTTATGAAATTTATTATTTTTTTTAGAAAATCTCCTCTATTAAAATTTTCACAAATGATTCCATAAATAAATATGTATATAAATCATTATGAAGTACAGCATATTATTATTTCAGAACTTCATATCATGCGTGATTTTCTTTAACATTTGGTTTGAATAAAATCCAGTGAGTGTAAAAAAGCAACTGGAGAGTTATTGGAGACGGATCTCCTAATTTTGAAATATGCTTAAAAGACGAGGATTACACCAGAGCTGGTATCACTCTCTCTGCAGTTCCCCACCACGCCAACAGGAGGATATTGAGCCTCGGCATATTTAATGTGTATCTGGCCCTCTACAAGGTACGTCTTCAGTGGGACTTGGTTCAAACTAATGATACGCCTGAGCGCAAGCCAGGATTTTGACCACTAGGCTGCTGTGGTCACAGAATAAAAACCAGAAATGGAGATGATGTACACTATTTTAATTATAAAATTAATTGCTGTTAATTTACACTTAATTTCACACAGTAATACTGATTTAGAAACAAATCACACTTTTGAAGGTGCAAATATTTATTAGATGCTCTAAATTTCATTTGCCCTTTTCACAAAGTCTAACAAAAATAATGCGTCCGTTATGCTTTCTGTTTACAGTTTTCTGGGTTACAAAGTTGCAGTTGGGATAAAAAAAAAACGCCTCAAACATAGCGTCCAGAGTCACAGTATGGTGAGTAAGAAGAAGTATAGGAAACAACATGAACAAAAATAAAATAACAGATTTTGGTCTTTTTACTTATTAAATCTTTAATCATATTGATTACATTCTTTTATTCATCTTTAATGTAAATTCTATCATCTGTTAAACTTAATTCTAAAAAAAGTTTAAGAAATCATACTAAGAAGTTTTTCCTGTTACACTTGGAAACAATACACATTTTAATTACTATCAATGAAACAAGCCTAAAAGGCCATATTTAAAATATTTTCCAAACTTAAATGTATAAATTGATTAAAAAGCGAACTCACAGAAACACATGGGCATTCATATAAAATGACTTTACAAGGGGCCAACTTGAGTAGCATCCACAAACAGATTCAAAAAGCACCTGAAATCAGTTTTAAAATATTTATTATTTATTGTTCTTATAAGACAAAATATAGATGTTTATGTGAGTCTCTTCTAATCTTATAAAAATTCATGGCGATAATAATCCTAGCATTAAAGAAATTTTAAGAGTTACTTATTCATAAATACATTCAATTTAATATAAATTTATAAATAGCTTTTTTTTAAAATGTAGTGCTCAATTTCATAATCCAAATTTCAAATATTCATTACATTTTACGATTTATTTCGTCCCAGAGAACATTATGAGCCAAACTGTCAACCAGAAATAACTAAAAATTAAATATTTTTTTGATTAATGAATTAATTTATAAACTCTCTGTGAATAACCCTAGCTTCAGCTAAACAGAAAAAAAGAGCATTTTAACAAAATTAAGAAAAAAATACCACTAGCAATAAAACTAATTCATGAATTTTGAACCTTTAACAATAAGTTAAATTCATGTTAGTTACAAGAGTGGCTTGTGATATTTTCACCATAGTAATAAGAGGGGGAGAGAGGGGGTCAGTCCCCGGGTCTAGACCTCCAACCCAAGGCCATAGAATTTTTTTAGTTTGATTATAATCCTATGAATAGTACGTAAAATTTAATTAAATATTTATAGTTGATAACTAATTTTATTAATTAATGCTTATGATTTATTCAATAATTAATTTTTTACTGTTTTTGTTCCCGAAAATCGACAAAATCAAAAGAATATGTTGGGCGGCGTATTGGAATATGATACGAGAATGGTGGACTTCCGACACCGGACCCCCCCTTGAAAAGTCCCTGTGTGGGGCACTGGAATAAGTACAATTAACTTCTCTCGACTGCATCGAGAAACATCATTACATAATAAACTTAAAAAAAAATAGTCAATATATATCCAAGATCATAGCATATTTACATAAAAAATTTCAGAATTTCAGAAAACAAGAATTTATGTATTGGAAGAAATAAAATTGATAGAAACAGAATTAAATAGTATAAAATCAACTAGTTAAAACAAGAGTGAATTTGACAGTATCCTCAAACCCTATGATGACCCATTGTGACAGTGAATTTCCAGTATGCACTCCTCACGAAATTTGAATCAAGAGAGAATTCTAGTTGCATGTTTAGATCCCAACACACGTTATGTTCTATCTGAAGAGCAATAGAACGTGCATCACTTTCTGAGTTTTGCATGATGTGATCTTGGAGCTAAATGCTGCTTGAACATATTGCGTGTGACATGGGATATTCCTATCAGATATATCAAGCACAGATGTTTAAATTAACGTGCTCTAACTATTTGGTTAAAACACGGATTACCTGCTGTAGTTTACCCTAAGCAAATTTCGAAGGGCAGATAGCTTCCCGGTGTCATTGCGATCTGAAGCAAGCATCTTGGGATGTTGCTTTCTTGTTATTGATTTCTTCTTGAATTCTATGCTTTAAAAAGAGATCGAAATATCTTTTTATAAGAGAAAAATATTTTTCAAATTATATACCCTCTCATTTCTTTCTTCAGTAAATGAAAATGTGCATTTTCTAACATTCTTTTCTTCTTTTTTTTTTTTTAACTTTTGAATTCTGGACTTTTTTTAGATTTGATAACCTGGTTAGTAGAGTATTGGAATGTTAACTTATGAATAGAGTTTTAGGTCTCACAGTTTTTTCGAGATCAACAAGCAGCGGGATGCCCACACATCGAATTTGTCTGGACTCAAAGTTCTCACTCTAGCGCAAAATGGAAAGTGGTTTATAAGATCAGATGATCGAGGGTTTAAAATTGAGAGGTCCGTCGCCACTGTAACGTTAAACATTCATATTTTACTGAAGAACAATAGTATTGCTTCTAGTTCGACGTTAATTAAAATTAGACCTTTTCAGATTTAGAATAAATCGTGTGTAATATTACAGACTTGATTTAGGCATTTTGGTATTGAAGTGATTCTTTTACAGTCGTGGAAAGGATGAGGAGGCTTTTAGACGTTAAACATTCATATTTTACAGACGAACAAACGGATAAAGCGGCGACACGAAAAGTACAGCACAAACACAAATAGACAAACACACACACTGAAGACAGTCACAAAAGAATCTGTTGCTCGCTTCTGAGATCTATTTACAGTTCTTGGTCAACATGAAAGCTATTAAAATCATATGATTTTCGGTACAGACTTTTCTGATAGGCTCGAATTCGGGGGGGGATGTAAGATTGCATCTTCCGGCTTTAAAAAAGCTGAAATTTTAGCTTTAGGGAATAAATTTATAGTTATTTCCCGCTATACGGGTAAGCTTGAAATTAATTGTCACGCGAAGCCTTGGAGGGATCAAGATCATTATGAATTAAAATCCCTTAAGAAAAATTTTACGGAAATTATTACATGTATATATTTTTCAGGAATTTTTTTAAAATTTTAAATTTAATAATTGTGTGTTTACTATTGTTTGTTAGTACTTATGTAGTCAATAATTATGATTTTTACTAGTTTTTCAGAATACCTTGCCATGCAATACAAATTCCTTATATATGCATCACGTTTGATAGATTCGTTTACAAAGATTCGAACAATATAAAATAATGTCATTTATATATTTACATATTTCTTAATGACAATGTGACAAATGTTTGATTGCTTTCAATTCATGTGAATGTATCAGATTATCATAATTGTTTTTCTTTCTGTAGATAAATATCGTATAGTAGTCCTGTAATAAAAATGCTATAAGAAGCTACGGATGACAGAAAGATGACAAAAGATAGAAAACATTAACTGGATGAAGCTTTTATAGGAAGTGGATTTCTGAGGAAAAACGAGGTTCAGAGGACACATCGGAAGCGAGATTTTATTTTTCCATAGACTTCCCAGTGGCTCGGTCGTCATAGAAACCCTCGGTCCGGGAGCCGTTAAAACATCCACAAATAATCGTAACGACTTCAGGGAGACCGTTGGAGACGGACATAGGCTTTAATCTGTGTGTGGGTCGCCTTTTATCCGAATCCATTACTTTCGCTTATAAACGCCATGAAACAATGCATTCCCGTAGCAATCTGGCGTTTCTATTGGATTTCGCCTTTTATTCGACATTATACACCATTTGAGGAGGGAAGTTCGCGGGGTCCATTCTGTTCAGAAGCTCAATTCCAAAAAGGCATTTCGAATGTTCCATCAGAGAACCTGTCGATATAAGTCATGGAGTAGGGCATTGCGATGTTATTTAAGGAACTCGTATATTATACAGCATTGTAGAGAATCGAACAAGCCAAATGTATTGACAATATACATGAAAATGTTTGGAATCGTATATTATACAGCATTGTAAAAGAAAGAATTATTTCATCAAAATTGAAACAAGCCAAATGTATTGACAATATACATGAAAATTGTTTGAATAGTTTGGATAAAATTCTTTAAAAAAATAAGATTAGTACATCTGAAATTGATGAACAATACTGGTAGACTATAAGTTACTTTTCTAAAACGTAGGGAAAAAATAATAACAAACAGTTTTCCAACAGTAATGCCTTTCTTAACACATTTAAACTGTTTTAATATTTTATCGATTTTTTTCCAGTACAAGAAAATAATAATCATTAAAAAGACAGAAATTCAACAAATTTGGAGACGTTACAGAAGTTGAACTGCTGAAATACTAATGTAGAAGAAATTATGTAAGAGAATTATAAGGGGGGCAAGAAATTATGTTTAGATAAAACTCTTTCAAAATTATTCAGAAAAGAAAATTGTAAAAATAACTGCAATGCATCATTTAAAATTAAAATTTTATTAAAATTCAGATGAAAATTGATTTGCATTAAGCCTTTATACTTATTGAATTTTATTATAAAAATCACAATTGCTATTTATTAATGGCAACATGAAAAAAATTAATAGGAAAGTAATAAAATTTACTTTACATAATTGGTTGAACCACATTTCAATCTCTGCTGAATCTACTAAAAATTTCTTAATGGAATCTCACTCTTTCTTCTCGGGTATCGTAATAAATCTCTTATAGGTGCTCCCGGTCATCAAGTCAAATCAGCTACAGCAACTGCTTTGTTTGAGAGAAAACAAAGCCTTTTCTAGTTTCAGACTTAATCGATAAATATTCATCTTTTCGCGGTAATAAATATACTAATTTTGGTAATGAAGTAAGGAAAAAAAGGATGATTGCTGCTGTTTACATAGACACGTTTGCTGATTACGAAAGAATGAACCATTTGACCCTGACAAAAGACATGCTTCTTTGGGCGTGGACGAAACCTTCTTTAACAATAGGCAGAAGTCATGATGTATATCAATCTTCCAAATGAAGGATCTTGGTAACTTTCAGGGACACAAACAGAAACAGTGCAACTACCACGAAATATATGCTCCCGTATGATTACCAACCATGTTTTCCCTCCAAACATAGGCGTTTCCTGAACCCGGTAGTCCGAAGATAAGAGATCTCCCGAATCCAAAGCGCGTGCAGCCCGCATTTTTCATTTTGCTCGTGACCATCCAATTTTTTTGGAAGCCAGTGATGAAAGAAAACAGTGATCTGCATCTCATTTTGCTATTTAGAAGAAAATAAGGTCTGGGAAAAGGGGAAGAAAACGCCTGACTAAATACGATTCTTTTCTAAGACTCATTGGAAGTTGATGTATGGTTTGATCTTTTTTTTTCAGAATGTCATAGGAAATGTTATGTTTTCACCAATACAATGATTGTTTACGTTACTTTTTGTATACTGTCAAAGAACTACTTCATTGCTTGTGATTTCATTTTAGATTAAGGGAAAGTAAGCAATGTAAGTATTACATGCAATTAAATTGTGTTTAACGTACGTAAGCTTAAAAAACTTAATGCTAGATTTTCTCAAAGAAATAAAAAAAAAATGAAGCCCATGAAAATGTAATAGAGGAGAAGAAAAAAAGAATCCAAGTTATATATACACATAATCAACATCAACATATCTTAAGCAAAAATTAATTCGCTTAGCTTTTTTTTTATTGTTAATTAGAAATAATTTTAGTGTTTCGTTATTTTCCCCTGCAATCACTATCACTATAAAACACAGTTAAGGATTAATAACAAGCCATTTGTTTTCGCATCTTCTTTTAAATTTATACAATTATTTTAAGTTTAAAGATTAACTGCATTTGAAAAATTATTTATATTTTCATGTGACAATATTCTAAATTAAACTATATTATTGAGGGAAAAAAACATAAATGTTCTTTTTTTTTCATTAAGAGATAGAAATCTCATTAAAATGTTCATATATGTGTATAAATCGTAAAAATTTCCGTTATTTAATTGAATAACATTAGTTTATGCAGTGGAGTGCACAAGGGAGAGGATGGGTCAACCCCCTACAACAACATTTTTAAAACTTTTACCTTAGAGATTACCTTCAGGGGCCTTCATCTACGTGTTTTTTAGAGTCTAACCCCCTAATAAAAGCGATCTGTGCGGTAGCGCACACAAAAATTTTTCAAGGGGGGAGTTCATGGTCGAAAGTCCCCCAACTCGTATCATATCTCAAGACAACACCAATCGATTCTTCTGATTTTGTGGATTTTGTTAACAAAAATCAGTAAAAACTAAATTAGTGAACTAATAATTAGCATTAATTAATAAAATAAATTGCTAATTACAAGTACTTAATTAAATTTTACATAATATATATATATATATATATATATAATTATCATCAATCGAAAAAAACTCAAGAGCTTCGGGGGGTGTACGGACCCCCAGAACACCCCCCTTGTGTGCGCCACTGGGTCTGTGTAAGACCCAGCTTATGTACGAAAAATTTAAAAGAAATAAAAGAAAGAATAATATTCAAGCCTTCAAAAACTACAAATCGCACACTTACATGACAATATAATTTTAGGCTTGATTAAAATGAAAAAATTGATACCAAATCTCATTTTCATGTCCCGAATAAAAATATAGATATCAATAAAAAATTTAATTCCTTTTAAAATGAATGTATAAACGTTAAAACTTTAATTACTGCATACGTATATCGTAATATAACAGAAACAGGTTAACCAATTTTAATCTGTAATTGAAAAACGTGATATAAGCAATGCGGTCTTAATTGAAACATTTTAAACTGAAAGTTAAAATTGCAATGTAATCACAAACGAAAAGAAAAGATGAAATAATAATAATAGTAATAAAGGCCTTTCTTGCTTCAATACTACAGCACTAAAATATTTTGGACCTTCCGAGCAGTTCCTTTTAACCAGTTATTTCCCTTTCTAAAGGTTGGGTTTTACAGAACAAAAACACAAACAAAACATTCCACGATGGTGAGCATTTCTTCACGATTACTACTGTGATGGTCCAGTATAATGAGGGGGTAGCATACTTTGGAAGCCAGCCTGGAACCACGGGGCTAAGCGCAAAACCGGCCGTTCCCGAAAGGATGGATAAGCTTGTCCGGGTACAAGATGAAGATAGTGTTTACAAGCTGGGTGCGATGCTGAGGTCGTGGGTGAATGTCGATTTCGTGGCGGTCGCCTTTCGTAGGGTCACGACCCTATCCGAGTGCGTCGACCCCTTGTTACTACCTGCCTCGTGAATCCCATGCAAAACAAACAATTTGTAAGAAGCCGTTCGTTCGGAATTCGATGAGTACCTGCCCACCCCCACTTTGCTTGGGTACCCTTTTCGCTTAGGGCACGCGGAAGTGGGGGAGGAGAAGAATTCATCGTCTCTTGCAAGACGAGTTTGTGGTTATTCTGAATTCACATTATTTTTTCTTCGTTGAAATCGAAGTATTAGATGGTAATCACCACTTGTCAAGGTGTTAAATGTCTTCGAACTAGAATGTTAAAATATTACCGCTTTGGTTGTAACTTTGTGATTATATATGTGGTATTATTTATTATGTTTTGTTTAGTGCAAGGCATCATGCAGAATAAATTTAAAAGAAAATTACCTGAAACTAAGCATTATGTTTTAAATAGATAAAAAAAATGACAACAGTTTAGTTTTTTTTTTTTTTTTCCCTTGATATTTCAAATGTTGAATGGAATTAGTGGTGAGAACACAAACACAATGTGTCAGTGATGAATTTATTTACAAAAGAAATAAAGAATCTATGGATATATTAAAATAACAGCCAAGTTGTATTTGAAAGTAAAAATAGCTCTTTATAAATGTATAAAAATATTTTTTATAAATGTAAAATTTTTTTATTATTTCATATTTTTGGAGAATTTTTCTATTTCATGTTTATTTTAAAAAGTTGTTCAAACCCAGGCATTTAAATTATTTTCACGTATTTGGTAAATATTAGCGATTTGTTCTCTAACATAAAATGCCCCTGCTTTTTGACTGATGAAATATTTAAAAATTAATCTTAAAACTAACAATTATAAAATTATTACTGCCCATAACTATTATTTTGGAATAGAAATTATGGGCAATAGTTACGAGGCGAAGTAAATCAAAGATGCATAGAAACAGTGGACGTACTGCTGTGTTTTCGTACTGTACCCCGCTTTCACTGCTGTTACATTTATTTATACCGAAGTTATAAATTAGGTTTTTTGTGTCAAAAAAGAATAAAAATCATTAATCAATTGTAAGCAAATAATTTATCACTTTTTTCAGCTTCAAATTTACTTTCATTTAAAATTTAAAACGAAAATACTGGAAGATATTTCAAGGTACAATTTAAAACTGTTTACAAAATTAAATGCATATCATATGAGAAATATTTTTACTGGAATTTTTATTGACGATGCAATAGAAATGAAGCATCAAAAGCTATATCCAAAAGCTATATAGAAGTGAAATTTAAGTGCTATAATTCATCTTTATGGACTAAAAATAGAATAGACAATCGAAAATTCGAGAATATCATATGTGTCTTTCACAATTATGCTTAAGAGATTTAAAATAAACAACAATTATCGTAGATGAAAGAAATTTTCAAAATAAAGAATGATTTACAAAAAGTAGAAACTTTTTGTCGTATATTAATCAGCAGAATTTCCTTATCTTAATGTACCCTTTTTTCGTGTCATGTTTACAATTGATTAATGTTTAAATATAATCGAGATTAACAAACTGGAATTAGAATTTATAACCCTCATGCGTAATAAAAAAGATTCCTGGAAAAGAAACAGTCGGTTTAAACAAATAAAAATATGTTATATTGTGTAAAAGAGAATAATAATAATAATTTTAAAATTAACGTTTAATTTTTAAAAAATTTTAAAACTAATTGGGATAAAATTGAAAAAGAATTATCCTCAAATACTTGAAAAATATTTTCCTTTACAAACATTATTTGCAAACTAACAAAAAAAAGTTTTAATAAATCTCATGTTCTTTACTTTTAAGTTGTCTATTAGGCCGAATTGAGTCAACATGTGTTATGTCTCAAAATTATTCAAGACGCACCTCTGATTCTGAGCTACGAATAAATGACGAAAACAACGCTCAATATCTTAATTTTCACATTGAGCCATTATGTCTCTTAAAGTCAATTGTAACTACATTACCTCAATGTGCCGCAGCCACCTTAAATGTTCTTCATGATAGAACTTGTAAAATCAGAGATTCTATACGCAGTTTGAATGAAATAGGCGGATAATTAATTATAACATGTAATGACTTAGTACGTTAGTAATTAACGTATATGTAAAGTATGTAATCGTTTATTCTGGTGCTGATTTGCTACTTAGTATTTCTACAGATAACAAGCAAGTCCTAAGAAACTAGATAGTTATCTTCTTAGGCTAAACTGCCTGTATTCTTAAAAAATTTTATTTGTTGAATTCGATGGCAATTGATAACTGACTCATTTGCACAGGTTCTGATAAATTTTAATTTCATTGAAATTTGTAAAGGTGAAAAAGCTGAATAAACCATGTATATTGAATAGTACTTATAATATTATTATTGTCTATATATTATTCAAATAATAGTAATTATAATATTATATTGAAGCTTTTACATATGTCTCAACATATGCTTAATTTTCGATTTGGGTAAACATTATATTGATTTGCAGTAGCATACACAGGAATTTTTCAAGGGGGGGGGGGTCCAGGGTCGAAAGTCCACTATTCTCGTATCATGCTCCAATACGCTGGTCAACATATTCTTTTGATTTTGTCGATTTTAGGGAACCAAAAACAGTAAAAAATTAATTATTGAATAAATATTTAGCATTAATTAATTAAATTAATTTTTAAGAACAAATACAAAAATTAAATTTTACGTACTATATACATAGAATTATAATTAATCGAAAAAAATCAAGGACTTTGGGGGGAGAGGTCCGGACCCGGGGAACTCCCTTGTGTGCGCTACTGCTGATTTGTATTTTTCATATACAATCAAATGAAAAGGTACGAAACGACACGGTGGGTACAAAATATAGACTTTATTCAAAATATACACCATAGGCCTGAGCACAACGATCCCACTGATGAACAAGCCGCAGGATTCCTTGTTCCCAGAATTCCTGTGGCTGTGACGAGACCCAGTCCTTCACAGTGTCCTTGAGTACGTCGTCCGAGTTGAAGCGCTTTCCTTTCAGGTGTTTCTTCAGTGGACCAAACACATGGAAATCGCAGGGTGACATGTCCGGACTGTAGGACGGAGGGTCCAACGTCTCCCATTGGAACTTGTCCAGTTCCATTTGTGTGGCTCTGGAGACGTGTGGACGCGCGTTATCATGGAGCAAAACCACACCCTCCGTGAGCAGCCCCGGTCTTTTGTTCTTGATGGACCTGCGTAGGCGTCGGAGTGTCTCACAGTACACATCGGAGTTAATGCTTTTTCTGTGCTCGAGTAATTCTGTGCTCGCATCATTTGGACGCCGCTTTTTATAAGAGCCTTTGCTCTCTCCTGCGCATGCGGGCACCCGCGCATGATC
The DNA here is from genome assembly GCA_019973975.1 of Trichonephila clavata. NCBI lineage: Eukaryota > Metazoa > Arthropoda > Arachnida > Araneae > Nephilidae > Trichonephila > Trichonephila clavata. The sequence goes on along the minus strand of BMAO01003829.1, from coordinate 108,968 downwards.
CGATCCCAGTCAGAGTCTCCAATGGCATCCCGAGATGTCTCGCTACATTCTCCCTTGGCGGAATATGCAAATATTTAACTGTTTCATTTTTATGTCGTTTCGTACCTTTTCATTTGATCACCCCTTGTACCTTTATGCTGCTACTTTTATTTTCAAAGGATTTTATGTAGGAATTTTCAAACAAGAAAAAGCTCTACATAAAATTAAAAGGATTTAAAATAAAATGTTTATTAAAAACAATAGTTGGCTATTGTTTGGGGGAATACTATAGGTCTATTGTTTAGATTAATTACTAGACGTTTAATATCTATTGTTTCCTACTTTAATTCAAGTACTTTATGAATATATGTTTATTATTTTTTGACAACATTATACAACCCTTTCCTGGATTAAGTCAATTCGCATATTTTGAATAGTGTCGAATTAGGTACAAATCATCTTACATATATTATTTCTACACATTTAATAATGACGAGGAAATGTAACAAAATAAAAACATCCTATTTCCAGTTCTAAAATATATAAGAATCTAATTTTTTAGAAATAAAATTTACTATAACATATGTGCAATTTGTGAGTTATAAAGTAATGAAAAGAAAAAACGGAAGTTTACTTACAAGATAGAGATTCGAAAAGTATTTTCTCCCAACTTCTACAAGCATTCACTGTAGACAAAGACAAGAAAGTTGAGGTGACCTACGAAAAAAAAAACCACTTTAATTTAAAAAAGGATTTACCGGAGAAGCATATTAACACAAAATTTAATGTTGTGTAGAAAAAAAAAATTTTACTGGAATTTTCAATACTAATGAATATTAAACCTATATATAGAGAAAGAAGAATATTAAAACATTCCTTTTCGAGCCATTAACTAATTCGAAAATTAATGATGTGGAATATAATCTTTGCGAAATTTGGTACAAAATTACATTTTTATTGCGAGTTTAAAAATAAGATATTATTTTACTATATCTAATCGAATATAAATTAAGTATAATTATCATATGTTCCGTATTCATACTTTTTTAGCGCATTTTCCAAAAATTAATTCTGAAACACTTTCAAAATATGAAAGTTTTTTTTTTTTCAAAAAAAATGAGTCTATATAAACTAGGAATTTTCTATTACAATGTTTATACTTCAAGTATAGCACTGAAACACATTTACAATTTTTACTTTATCTTTTTATTTTATATTCCCTATTCTCGGTTCTCTCTTTCAAGAGTTATCATCTTCCAATCGTTTTCTTTTCCTGATTTTCTTCCAAGTTAATTTTATTTCGTCTTATAACGGTGGTAGTAGAATGGTTATGGTCCCCAAGTTAGCACCACGGCAATGCTCAAGTCTTGAGTATATATAAAAAGTTCAAATTAAGTCCAAAGCAAAGTAATAGGATCTGGTTAAGGTTGTCTTCATGCTGCATAATAAAACCCACAATTGGGCGGGCAGGGGGGTATTTCAGATATAAAAGGGTTATTATTATGTTCTGACTTTGTAATCCTACAACAAATCGCATACTTTATATTTCCTTTCTACCCAAGTAGATCCATTTTTTTCTTCTATAAAATGCGTTCCATACTTCGGTTCCTATTTCATGACGATAAACGAGTTTTCATTTCTTATTAAAAATCAAACTTGCTTATATATACGTGATATTTGAATTTATATATATTTCAATACTCATTTATATATGTAAATTAATAAATAACAAATGTTGTGAATGTTCATGCATATTAAGGTATTATTCTGTCTGAGTATTTGGAATTTGTTTTAAATTCTTTTGTATTTGGCAAATACAGCATTAAAATTAATTGGTTCTCAAAGCTGAGACGTTAAATAATTTAAAGGATGGGAAGTGGAACACGAGCAAAAGTTTCGTCTTCGTCATTTGACTGTATATCTCAATTGTGAGGTCTTTTTTCAATAGTCCTCCCATTATAGAGAGTAAATATTACCTTTGCTTCTATTTAATATATTCAGTCTGATTGTAAAATGATCTGAAATTATACGCTCTACTTTATAGAATCTATTTAAGCCTTCGTCTTCTACACGAAATTTTGAAACATTGCGAATTAGAACACAGTAATTTTTTTTAAAAAAATTACTTTATTATGGAATATTTATTACCTTGACAAATTAATTAATAAAGTATAAAAATATTTAAAACCTTTAGAATATTTTCATTATATTTTGTATACATTTCCAATCAAATCAATCATATTAGACAAAATTAAAAAAATTGAATTTTTTAAGAACTTTTCTTTCTTTTCTAAATTTTGTTTGTGATTTGTTAAATATAACACCTATATAAAAGATAAAGTACTTTTAACGTTTGAACATCGACTTTTATATTAATTGAAATGTTTATATGTATGTACCCATTTTTTAAAAGTACTAAAAATATTGTCGAATTTCCTTAAAACGCATTATTCAAATGAAATAAAGACTTGTTTTATTTTCATTCAGTGGATTCATTATTACGAGTGTAAACAATTTTAGAGTATTTTTTTAAAAATTTTTCAAGGATATCATACTTAACAAAATCACGTTTCGCATTCCTATTACATTATATAATCACACTACATAGAGCATTTTATATGTCATAAAGCTTAGAGTACTATTTCTGCAAACAAAAAATGCAGTATTTAAAAACTGTAACTACTTTTTTAAAAATTAAAATGTGATATTAATAACTAGGAAGAAGGGAGTATCACCCGTCCGCGTAACGGTGGAACACACAGCTCCATTGTACAAATTATATAACTACTCATCCCCATTGGTCAAACTGTAAAACTGTAATTTACATGTATTATGTAGTTCTATTTTTTCTCAATATATTATAAGCAAGAAAAAAATAAATTTCAAGTCTTCTCTCTCATCTCTGCACACACACACACACACACATTTTAATACATACTTTAATTTAGTGCATCTTCAAAAACAATATTTCTAATCACCTTTTCCTCTAAATTGCACTGAATTTTTATTCCGTCTTTGTTTCTGCGCCTTGTCAGAGTCGCATACAATTGTCCATGAGTAAATATTGTTTCCTTCGATGTTACACATAGACCGAATTTTTCAAAACTGTCCCTGTGATTTATTAATAGTCATGGTAAATGCCAAACTTACAGGGAATTGTGTACATTTCGGTACGAATGACATATCCAAGTCCCCTCCAGCGTCTACTGTGATCTATACCATATACATAACATCCCACCCCCTGATAAAATTTCCCACTGCAATAAATTAATGTAATATTGAATAACTACTTTCTTTTTAATATTGTTATCGTGTGTGCGAGATAGATAAATAAATTTTTAACATCATCACGAAAACTTTTTGTATAGAGATATATATATAGCTTTGCGAAGTCCTTAATATTGTTTTTAAGTGATTGTATTATATCATAATACCTTATGGGAAAAAGAAACTGAAAGAAAAAAAAATATATGTACATTAATATCTTACTCCTCGGCATGTTTCAAAACTCTAGCCCTAAAAACAAAGTTACAAGAAAAAGATAATAATAAAGGGGGGAAAGACGCATATAAAATAAAGCAGTTAAAAGTTTTCAGCATCCGTTTTCGAATAAAACACAAATTTTATGATTTTGTGAGTCAAAAACGGAATATTATGATTCAATTTATACATATCGAGACACAGTTCATTGTTATTCTAAGAAAAAATAAGTAAAGAAAAAAAAAGAAGAGCTTGAGTGGGAATTCGAACTAGATTCCGGACTTCGACAAAGTTTTTGTCTACTTCTGTGATCTCTCGAGTGGTCCATAATTCATGTTCAGTTTTGAATTCTTTTTTTAATGTAAAAGCGATGCATAAGGTTTATTCAATTTTATCTTTTAAAATGATACGGAGAATATTTGAAGTTTTACTAGATTTTGCTCCAATTTCTGTGAGTGGAATTTAAGGTACACAAACCAACCCAGAGAGTTCTTCTATATACGTGCTTTCAATTCTTATTCTGAAATAAAATATTTGTTACTTTATCATCAGAAAATTATTTCCGAGGAATAAAATTTTCTCTGTTGACAGTAAAATAGTTCCGTTCTTCTGTCTAATAGGCTGGAACAGTAGTTTGATAGTATCATATAATTCAAGCCGAATTTCTATTTATACGATTTTAACTCAACAATCATCTGCTGCTGTAATATATATTTTTAATTAATATTTTATGTTAAGAAGTTTTATTTAAGTTAATATCAGTAAGTTGTAAAAAGAAATTAACTGATGACATGAAAGTCATTGAAACATTGTATGATTTGATTTTAATATGCATCGCACTCTAAAGAAATACATGTGCTATTGGCAACAGACCTCGTAATTTTGAACAAGATTCAAGTGACAAGATCGACACATAAACCGGCACCCTCATCTCTTAACCTCTTCAATACTCCACCGGGAGGACTTTGAACTTCGGCGGATCTGTCAGCTCGGTTGCTTACAGGTAGCATGCCCCCTTCGTAAGTCCAAGGTTATGGATTCGACCCCGGCAGTAGTCGATGGATTTTCTGGATGCGAAACTCGTAGGTATGCATGTCATATGATTATGTGACAAGTAACAGATCTCTTGAATATCGATTTGGTTCTGGTATTTATGGCAAAATTAAATCATGGCATCTTGAATTGAATAAACTCTTGCGTCAAAATTCAGTAGCAAAAGTCGCCATTAGATGGTGCCACCATGAAATGGCTCTCACATTTGGGGACTTGCCGTGTCTGCAAAAGCTTAGCTGCCAATATGCAGCTTAGGGAAAAATATTTCGACGGATTTAACGTACATCAGCCCCTCTACACGTGGTTTTTGAATAATACTAAGTTTCAACAAACCAGATCAAGAGTTCGTGGCTATGACCACTCAGCTATCGTGCCCATGAAATATAACATGCAACTGGAATAGAATATGTTCTTATGTTTCTTGATAGATTATTTTTCACCGTGCAAAATGTTTTAGCTATTCTAATTGAATTATCATCATTCTAAAACCATACTAAAGTTAGTGATCTAAGTAACTCTGAGCCACCAAACGATAAATATAGTTAAGGTATCCGACTACCCCAAAATTGTGAATTTTGCCAAAAATTGACAAAATTTTTTTATGATTTTTTTATGGGCCATCTTATTAGCTTTATAAAAATACCAAGTTTATCATTTTCCGTTCCCTAGAATAAAAACTACAAGTGTTTTAGTAAAAGCAGATGCCATTACTTTAAGCAAGATGTCATACTTTAAAATGCGTTTAACTCGAAATGGGATTTTTTGAAAGTAATCAAATGGGGTCAGCGATTGCTAAAAAAGTTTTGAACATAATTAACTGAATTTTTTTCTGTAAGTTCTGTATAATAGTAGAGTTGTTTTAACCTTCAGATTTATCAACCACTGTTTTATTACAAAATTTACAGTCCTTTACATGAATATAATCGCTGTTTTTTTTAAGCAATTTCGTATAATAACTGAGATAAAGTGCTCTAGTTTTTGTAAAAAAAGAAAATATCTCCTATCTGAAGGTCATTGAAAAATGAATAATATAACAACACATTATATTGAAGAAATTGAAAATTTGTTCATAAACCTTTGGCGCAGAATGGACGGCTTTTATGCTATTTTTTGTTAATTTTTACCTATTTTTTCCCATTTTAGTAATAATAATTTATTTTCCTCTTCTTAATTTTAGCACATTTTTCTTAAAATGCACTAAACAAATCTAAAAATAACAAAAAAATCCCCATATCTCTTTTTTTTAAAAAAACAGTTGTCGCAACCACCAGTCGGATACATAAGCTCTCTCCTAATTTCTAAACTACGCCTCATGACAACTTTGAAGCCTAGTGTTTTATTTAAACCTCAACAGCAATACGATAATGGGTGGAACTGGAAACTAAACTCATTTACTTATAATTTGATTTTTTATAAAGTCTTACTCTATACAGCAGTGGCCTTCAAACTGTGTTCTGCGGAACTCTGGAGTTCCACAAGGCACATCCAGGGGTTCCACGAGTCTCAATAAAAAAGTCCAGTAGAAATAAACATGTATGTAAAATGGATTCACATTCTCTATGGAGTGAGTTTGCATAGATATATGCATCTATAGCTCAGCCTTCTATTCATTTAAACGGAAAATTTTATTTATGTATAATAACTTTATTTTGAAACACTTTTTAAACTTTATTATAATATAATAGAAGAATATTAAAACATTTTATCTCTCTCTCTCTATATATATATATACTTCCTACTAGATGGTGAATATTCTATTGTTTACTATCTCGGGTTCCTCGGGATAATTTTATACTCATTAGTTAGCACAATGTCCTGTGAAACTAAATAGTTTTCTAATGGAAAATGCACATTTTTGCATTTGTGGAAAAACACCTATAATGAAGTAGAGGTAATAACTTATCAATATGTTAACAGATTCGATGTTAAAATCTAATTTTAAGCAAGAACAGCTTCTAAATTTTAAGTTGTAATTCATAAAAGAGTACACGGGATTCCTAAACATTTGCATGCCATTCAGAACATTGTGTTTAAGCGAAATATAGTCCTCAATGTAAGTGGCTACAAAAAAAAAATAGAAAATGTAATGCGATTGCATTTAATCCCTATTGACCTAGACTTCGACAGTTTGAGTGAAAAAAGCGATCATGTGTCCCAGTTACTAAATATAATGCATGGATAGGTGACACTGGATCACAAATAAATATCATTAATGAGTAAATTGTACTAAATATTAGATTAGAATTTTTTAACAATAAATGCAATTCTTTTTTAATTGCCTTTACATTAAGAGCCTATAACATGATGATCTACTTTGAATGTTATTTTGAGATATATTCTTCGAAGTATGTGTATGGAATGGGGTTCCTCGAAAGCACCTTCAAGTTCTAGGAGTTGAAAAGACCACTGCTTTAAAGTAACGTGAGAGCAACTAGCAATGAACATCGTAATTTCGAACTTAAGAATTCGCGACTATGACTATAAGGCTACCGTGACCGCCTCATATAGCGAAACATTTTGATTATATTAGCTCAGGTATTGTTCTTGTTACAAGATCCCCATTCAATGGTAAGATATTCATCCATAACCCTTAGGGTTGTTCTAGCGTTATATTAATTAAAAAATAATGCAATTATTCAACACTATGTTGTGTTACAATTTTTATGAAGAAACTCAAATACTTAGTTCAAGGACCAGATAATGGCCGCTGTAGCCTAGTGGTCAAGATCCTGGATTCATTACTGGCAACTTATGAGTTTGAGACCAGTATCGCTGAAGACTCATCGTTTAGAGAGGGCCAATGCACGTTAAATATATCGAGGTTCAAACGTCCTCCCTTTGGTGTAGTGTGGAATTTAGTAGAGGGAGAACCAGCTAGTTGTCGTCCTCTTCACTTCATCATGGTTCAAAATTACGAGGTCCGTTGCCAGTAGCCCTGGTGCAGCTTCATAGTGCGACGAGAAAAAAATTCTCTCTCTCAAGGACTTGGTAGCTCAGTGGTAAAGGTCATGAACTTCGATTCTTAAGTGGAGTCACGGGTTCGAGCTCTGGGTCCTGACCCTCCAAAGGTGAAAACGGAAAAATCAAAACTTTCATGTGGTATAGAAATGTGTCGATTTTGGTTCAAATTTTCGGACTCTCTGCCAGCAATCACGAGAATTTCTATAACGATGTTCATCCAAGCTAAAGGGAGATATTGTTCATTAATTCTACAAAAAATTAATATAGCTGTCTTTAAATCTTCAGTTTCTATTAGCTTTATATAGTTTAATACAAAGTAACAATAATCAATCACAGAATATAGATAATTAATTATTTACTCCCTTTTGAGAATTTCTACCATTTATTCGCAGAAAATATTTAATTCAGTTGGAAATTGGCTTCCAAAATAAATCTTCTAAGTTTCATTTCGTATTATTTGAACGATATTCTTTTAATGCAATGTGATTTTTAACATTCCTGAAATAAAAACGATCACGCGAAATATCCATTTGGAATTTTTTTTCTTCTTGTAGAATTACATTTATCTTGTTTTCGAAAACGAAACTTTTAAAATAGTTTTGAAAGAATATCTTTCGTTTAGTTTTTTTTTAAATGAAAAGCTGTATTTTTACGTATTATATAATATAATTTGTAATTATTTGGTGATTTAAACTCCTTTTGAAGTTCGATGCAAATACTTATCAAAAAAGTATGTCAAGAATAAGAATTTATAATATATATATATATATAGCATAACATTTTTTTTATTGTGTAAGATTATTCAAACCACGTTTTAAAATACTTCCTGCATTCCATTTGGCCATCATAGACTTATCTAAAAAATTTGTTCTAATTTATATATATATCCCTCTCTGTGAATATATATATATATATATAAAATCAAAATTTCTCTACAAGAGAGAGATGAAAAAACATGATCAAACTTATGTATATATATCTGTGTTTGCTTGCGTGCGTGTGTGTATGCGTGTGTATGTGAATGAATATGTGAATATATATATATATTTATAGTTTATAATAATCTATACTAAGAGACAGAAATGACTTGAACATTAAAGATAAAAGGATCAAACAGGTATTAGAAACTCAAAAATAAATCTAAATCTTTATCTCCCTCTCTCTATAGAGTGTGGTAAGGATTACTTTACCAACGATCATATTTAGGTTGTATTGATGAGACATCCTTTTTAGATGGTAATCCAGTTATTGTACATTTAAACACAAATAAACATCCAAACGACACTTAACGAATAGCACAAAAAAAAAGGCATTACGAGGACAAGAAGTGGGGCGAATTTTCAACAGTCTCGGTTTTCATATAAAACACAGACCGGAAGTTCCAAAATTCACATGATTTCCGCGGACGGATACTGTGATTTGTGGAAAGATATTTTACGAGTATGTCTTATGTAACATTACTTTAAATACGATGAGGTTGTAATTTTTTAATAGACAAATTCACGATTAAATCCCTTATGCGGGCAAGCTACAGTTAATTATTTACACGCGAGTCCGGAAGGGTAATTTTTACAAATTAAAAAGTTGCTTAAGATGAAATTAAAGTGATTTATATATATATATATATATAGAGAGAGAGAGAGAGAGAGAGAGAGAGAGATTTAGTTTTTTTTTATTTCGCATTAAAATGTAGAAACTGGTAATCCAAAAAAATACTGATTAAGAACTTTTATTGAGGTGCACTAATAAACAACATCAGCCTATTAGTGACCAGCCTCATAACTTTTAACCATAATCAAGTGATCGGCAGTACCTAATCTGGTCCTCATTCTCCAAATTTTCACAGAACACAGACTGTAAGGACTTTGCGCTATGGCAAATTCAACATACTTCAGCCCTGCTATACGATGTGTCTGTAGTTACATCAGGACGAACCTCTGAATTCATGGGAGATTTATGTAAATTTTGTAACACATAAGAAACACACACACATAAACATGAAGCCTTAAGTTATATTTCACAATTTTACTTTAAATTTTACCGTTAAATATTTATTGAAAATAGGTTGATGATAAAATGAATTTTATTTAAAGAACTAAACTGGAGAACTAAATTTGAGTCTTATGATGTTCATTTGAAAACAATAGCTGGAGAAAAAGATATAGCGTTGAAGTATATAGAACTTATAAGCAACCTGACATATAAAAAAATAGAATGAATTGGATGACCCCTATATCATTCGAATGTCATATGATAATGTTGTCAAAAAGATACTGCAGTTCAAAGTCACTGGGATTCCGAAGCGTGGGAGACCAAGGCTGAGATGGACAGACTCAGTGGAATCAGACTTTGAAATTATAAACAAGAAAACTTGGAGAGCAAAAGTGAACAAGAGATCACTATGAATAAATCTTCAAAGAAAGTCACTGGCCTACAAGGGGCTGTCTTGCCAGATATGTTGATGATGATGTTCATTTGATTCATTACGATATAAAAGGTAACGTGTACGCTAATTTGTCAAGAAATAATTCAAGATGTGTTTATTAAATTAATAATTTCAATAGTATGACAAAAATTAATGTTCCTCTTTACAACTGAAATTTTCACGTCTCCTTAAATAATTCCTCGTGAAACGAAGCAATAATCGACTCAAATAATTGAACAGGGCGTAAGAATAGCTTAATTTATCACATCAATCAAAAATACATTAATATTTCACTAAAGTATTATTAAAATCTAGCAAGCCCGTAAATTTATGTAACTGTGAATATCAAAACTAACCATATATTGTAAAGCTTAAAATATAATGACATTTGTAAGACTAGAAATACTTTACCACTTGGAAGCTTCAATGTTAAACTATTTCGGGTTGAAGTCATTCATTCGTTTTAATTAGCACAGTGATACATTCTTCCTCATTTACAAATGAATTCAATTGAATAACACATTGTCTGGTGCAATCTTACTATAGCAATCTTTTATAACATGTGAAGTATTTTAATTAGCATAATTTATAAAGTTCCTTACAAATTACTTCAGACTAATAACACATTCCAGACTGTGCAATTTCGGTAAATAAGTGTGCTAAAGCGAACAATAGGTTCAATTTATTCGGGAATGAATCAGACTTTAAATTGATGAACAATAAATTTCTATTCATAATATTAAAATTTGGGTGGTAACTCTTCTTTAATTATTAACAGAGCATTAACTATAAAATGAGTGTTTTATATTAAGAAGTTGATCCAGTCGAGTTGGTTTGGTTTAGATTGCATTCCAGATCAAAATGAAAGCTGTAGGCTACGAACTGCATATTTTCTTTTATTATAGTTAATTGACAAAGGACAATATGTCCCTCTCCTAACTTACAGATCACGTGAGGTATTTGAAGCCCAGGGCGATTAACGTTCAACCGTCCCATTTCTATTACACGACATGTCAATGGAATCAAGACTCGAATCCATGGCTCAATTGAATTATCAATAGTTCCGCGAGAGTAATTATTTATTAACGTCGCAACATAAAACAACATGAAGGCTATTGGTGACGAACTGCGTAATTAACGCCCTTTTATAAGCTTCACTTGTATGTAAAGGAATCGTTGAACTCAAATTTTATCCACCTTAAAAGGTCAGATTAATTTGAAATTTAGCTCACTTGTCCATGACCGATGACAATACAAAAATTCAATAATTTTGTTCCAATGTCCTGATCACGATCATAAGGATTAACGATTTCCCGTTTTCAGATCCCATCCCGCATTTGGCGACTAATTTTAGATCTCATTTCCAGATTCTGCGACTAAAAGGTTACGTTACAACTTAGTTCGATTAACTATAAAGGGTGTATTTAGTTCTTTTAAACTATAATTTGTTTTGAACCATTTCTAAGTGACGAGGATGATGTGAAGATTTTGGAAAATTGATTAGCGTGAAACTTACGTAATTAAACTATTGATTTATTACATCTACAGCTATTTATTACAATATTTACAGTTAGATACAAGTTATTCAATCTGTTGAGTATTTCAATACTATAGAATATTTTTTGGTGATGGTGAAGGCAAAACACATCTCTTTTTGAGTGTTTCAAGCTGACTCCCTCTCTGCTATCTTGGGGTGGGATTGGTCTCTTCTTATACCTCGAATTTCACTTGAAGCTCGGCTCGCAGTTGAAATGTTTTTCTCATGGCCATCGGTTATGGGCGTGATGTTAGATGAAAGGACCCTGGATTATTTTAGGGGTTCACGTGTAGATATGAACGATGGTGGTCTTCTCGAATGTCGGTTTCCAGCAGCAGCTACGAGTTCGTGACCATAACCACCAGGTTTCCGCGGCCTCATCGTCAGTCACGCAGTTCTCGGCCCTCAGGGGGCTCGCCTTCTTTAGGTGAGTACGGGTGTCCCAATCCCGAGGTGCCCTAGTGATCTTTTCCTTTTCCCACAGGGTTTACTGTCTTTGGTAAACACGGGCTTCACGAACCCGGGGTACCCTAGTGATCGTTCTCTATTTTCGACCCTCTTTCTTGTCATACAATTCATTCTTTCTTTCTCTCCCCGTCTAGACCACAGATATTAAAACAAATGTTTGGCGCAGTATAGCCGAAATCGGCTCTTGCCGCCAATGAACCCAAAATCACTCAATCACGCAGTTCTCGGCAAGAAGAAATCAATAGGTTTCATCGTGCTTCCAATACATGAATTATTTCTTTATTTTATTTTAAAGCTAATGGAAATGTAATGATTTTATTCTCTCTTTAAAAAAAAATATAAGTCTTAAAAATCTAAAACCTGTGATTCAAAGTTTCAGTAGAAAAAAATACTTTTATACAATTATTATGGTTAAACTTTTGTACTAAGTTTGGACGAGAAATGCATCATTTTATAAATAATACTATACTTGTTTGCTTGTTAGTTCAAATGAATTAATGACTATTTCAGTTCTTTGAAGATACTTGTTAAATTTCATTAGGTTAGAGCAGGGGTCGGCAACCTTTCAGCTGTGGCGTGCCAAACCAACCTACCAACATGATTCAGCGTGCCAAGCAATAGCAAATATTTGAAACAATTTGATTCCCACCACAATACATGCAGAATTAGGAAAAATAGAGGTCAAAAATACAAATTTAATTATATGCTAATTATGCGTCATTTAAAGATGTTTATTGACATAAAAATAAACATAAAATACAACTATTACTTCAATATAAACACAAATATCAAAACTATGCACATAAATATGTATATTTTTAGAATTTTTAAGGAAACTTAAAATATGACTGTTCTTCAATATAAATCAAAAATTAAAATTGTATATATATTATGCATTCTTAAAAATATTTATGAAACTAGAAATAAACAACATAAGGTATAAGTGTTCATGCAGCAAAGTTAAATAAAAAATTAAAATTTTAATGCGAACCTTGTCCTTGTAGAGCTCTACTTAATATCGTAATATCAGGGGTATATAGTTCGTTACTTTCAATTTGATACAGGATTCAGAATATTCAGCTGTTAAACAATTTCTTATCGACTCAAAATATATTTCACATGAGAAAAAATTTGTTCACATAGATATGTGGAACCAAAAGCGGAAAGCAGGGCACACATGTTATTTTTTTCAAACAATTAAATCTTTCTGGCAATGACATCCAGCAATTTAAAATAGCTGTCGATTTACTGCTGGAGTTATCTTCCAAATTTTTCCGTAACTCCGTAAATTTTGTTTTCCATAATTCTGTGAAGATATTAATTCAGTAAGTTCCATTTCAAATTTATCAGTTTCCATCCACTCAAAAATTGACAAATCGAATGGGATTATAAATGGGTCTATTAAATCAGGTTTGATTAGAAAAGAAAATATGGGCATACAAGCTTCAAAGTCTTTGCATCTTTTAGAAAACTCCTTCTTAAGTGCTTTAACGTAAGTTTAAAGTTCATCTTTGTCTGCAGTTGATGTATTTGCAAGCGCTTTAACATTTGGGAAGTATTTGTAGGTACTAGTATTAATATCACGGGAAAATATATTTAATTTTGTAGCAAAACCCTTCCACAATATTCAAAAATTTCAAGTGCTGTTTGACTTTTTCCTTGAAATCCTAAGTTTAGTTTATAGAGATGTTTAGTTATATCTGTCAGAAACATCAATTTACATAACCATTCCTTGTCAAATTCGGGAAAATGTTCTCCTTTCTCATTAAGAAAAATTTTTAAGTGCTCCATACATGACAAAAACTAATTTAAGACATTACCACGACTAAGCCAATGGACATGACTGTACAAGAGAAGATCCCCATATTCACTTTCCATTTCTTCTAAAAGAGATTTAAATTGCCTGTGTACTAATGAAGATCGAGACACTATAAAATTAACTATTTTATCAACAGTATTCATTACAGAAGTTAAGTGCTAAGACGAAATTTTGGCAACTAAACTTTCCTGATGTATTATGCAATGGAAGTTCAATATTTTATGTCCAATATGATTTTCAAGAAGTTTGACAAATCCCCTTTCCCCTTGCCAACCATTGCAGGAGCGCCATCAGTAGTTACACAAAATATTTTATTTATATTAATATCTTTTCTTTCAAAATTATTTATAAATGAAAAAAGAATATCCTGCCCTTTAGTTGTACCAGACAGAGGAATCATACTGCATAATTCTTCATAAATTCGATTTTTATGACAATATCGTGCAATTACTGCAAGGCGTGCAACATCATTCACGTCTTTACTTTCATCAAGAACAATGTTAAATGCAACAGTTTCTTGTAAACCTGAATTTTGTTTCACAGTTTTATTTTCTGCCATTTGTGTTCTTTCAACAGTTCGCGCAGAAGTAGGTATTTCTTGAATTCGGAATAATATTGTTTGCAAGTTAGGTAAATCGCTGAAGAATATTTCAGCACTTTTTAAAAATGTGTCCTTTATATGTTCGCCATCCGTAAAATGTTTTCCTTTGGCTGCTAAACAATGTGAGTGAGCAATGACGAAACTACATTCTGTCGCTTTTGGTTTGACTCCAATTGTTTGACACAAAAATGTAATTTCCTTTTTATATCCAGAAACAGCTCTTTCTAAAACTTCAAATTTCTTATCAGAATTCTTAAATGTGGTCTGGTGTTTAGTTTGAAAATATCTTTGTATATATATATATATATATACTTGACGTACGACATACCACACTTTCGGGACATAGCACACATACAGCGCGATCTTTTTGTTGTATGAATCCAAATTCGTTAGTCCAAGAATCTTCGAAATCGCGAACATCAAGCTTTCTTTTTTTAGTCGCCATTTGATCCAATATGTAACTATTAAACTGTTACAATAATGAAACAAACAATATACAAATTTTCACAATAAAATTAACACAACGCGACAAAGTTAAAAGTAACCAAAAAATCACGTCGTGCATCAAACTATATTTAACTTTCAACTGAATTCATACTCAGTATTTGTATATCGGCGTGACTAATAAAAAACATAAAAAAATGTGCTCTAATATCTATTTCTATTAGCTTAATTCACTCCAAAAGTAAAACATAAAATAATTATGACTTCTTTGGCACAACACTCAAAAAATTACATTTGCTCTTAATATTTAGTTAAAAAGGACTTTTGTTATGAAGTCTGATTCACTTGCCTAATTAACCCACAGCATTTTTTTTGCACCGAATTTATTTCTAATCCAAATTAAATATGTTGATAGAAAAACTATTTTTGTTTAATATATTTCCGATGAAAAAGGTCTGTTAAGCAGAATTTTGATTTATACCTAAGACATTTGTTTTTTTCTTTTCCGTCTATGCCCAAACTTTTGGTGGGTAAAAGACAAACTACTTACTTTTTTATTCACAGAGCCGTAATGAATGATTCTTAATTTTGCAAGTATTGCTCAATATTTTTTATTTGTGTTGAATATTTAACGCTAATAGTAAGTCGCATTTAAACAGAAGATGTTTTCTTTTACATAAAGCACACAAACTACAAGCAAGATGATTCAGCAGAATCGTTTTATGGCAGAGAATCGAAAGTGAAAAATAACCTTAATATAAAAATATACGAGGGGATGAAAGGAGAGACAGAACGATGTAGCTTTATATAGTATATATCTTATAATTTTGTAGAGTGGTGGGTGTGCCACTGGAAATTGCTCCGCGTGCCACATCTGGCACGCGTGCCATAGGTTGCCGACCCTTGGGTTAGAGCATAGGTTCCCAAATTTTTTGAACTGGCGCCCCCTTTTCTAGTAAATATTTTGATATCGCCTTCTTTTCTAGTGAATATTTCGATACCAGCCCCTCCCACTCTAGAGAAATAAGAGTGTGCTTTAATATAAGGTAAAAACAAGAATTAAGTTTTAAAAAATATCCCTTACTAATAGAATATATTTTTTAATTTAATTTTTTTCTAAAGCCCCAATTTTTTACTTGCGAATCTGAAAAAGCTATTGCCACAAATATATTTAAATGTGTAGTATTATATATTTTAGTCATAGATAGGATATATTGTGTTGGAATCGAAACACTACTGAATTTCTTCATTTAAAAGAGTGGAATAAAAGTTTTAGCTTATCTGTTATAAAGACAGGCAGAGTTTTTGATGATACGAAGTAATTCGTAATAAACTATTGCTTTCAAAATAAATATCAATTGACAGTTTCAGTCTTTAAAGAATCCCACTTTAATTCCTGGTTAACATATTTAATTATGTTTCTTGAATAATATACGAAATGAAATGCAGTGGATGAAACATTTTTCCTACGGCTCAACAGACAAAGACAACATGTGCACTATAGAAATTAAAATGCACTATATCATTCCATTTTATTGTAGGTCTTAATGTAATGTAATCTTTAAATTTTTCATTTACTTCCCGAACTACCGAAATATGTGAATTTTCGTACATGTGATATAGAAATGATTTAAATACATACAATCAACATAAGTAAACAGTATATATTAAGGTTTACTTTTGTTAGTACATAATTAGCGTGTGTTTTTTTTAGTCTTCTTTAGACTATATTATTTGATTAATCTTTCTAAGCCCCTCCGTACCATCTCAATGCCTTCTAATTTTCTCTGGGTCTTTTACTGCCCACCTAAAAGCCTCAAACGCCCACAAGGGGGCGTTATCACTCACGTTGAGAACCTATGGGTTAGAGTCATAATTATGTCGCATTATAAAGCTACACGAGGGCTATTGGTGACTGACCTCGTAATTTTGAACCACGACAATTTGACCCGTAATTTTGGCCAAACGACAAAAACGACATCTTAGCTAGCACACGCCTTTTCTAACTTCCACACCACACCAACTTGAGGACATTTGAGCCTGGACAGATTTAACATGCAATGACTGCCTTTATACGGCGGTTCTTCAACATCACAAGGCTCAAACTCATGACATGCCAGTCACGAGTCCGTTTCCTTGACCACTAGGCTACCTCAACCATTAGTTCTCTAAATGACGCCAGAGTTACAATTAAGACTATATCACGATTAAATTGCACGGATGACCCCCGAGTTGATTCTTCACCTGCCAAGTCAAAAACAATTTTTCATTTCTAACTGATTTTACATACACTTGTTAGATCTATACAAACTGAGAGATTATTGAAATTAATATTTATTCACCTTCATGAATATGCATTAAGATTTTTTATAGGCTATTTTATTAGTATCCAACAAAAATACTAATATAATGACTATATATATATATACATAAATAATTACATCACTACAAAGATAAGATTAATATAACCTCATCTGTGGCATCAACTAAACTAACTATGATTTGTTTTCAAATCAGAGTACTGAAGATCAGTATCATATTTTTTTGAAGGTGCCAACAACGTAGCCTACAAATAAAATTGTTTCCCGAAAGATTTGAAAACAAAATTTAAGCAGTAATGAAATTTAATTGGAAATGAGTAGCACAACGATCTTGTGGTGCTGCACGGTGGTTGTCTATATTTTATTCCAATGCATTTGTTAAGCTAGTGTGGCAACACCACCTTTTCTATTATAAAAACTCGCACCAATATTTTCACGACACCCTGCAACGGCAGGTTCCTAGAGCATTCTTGCATTTTATAAAGGTGAAATTTTAAGGTTCTATTAATAAACTTGTTGTTAACTTTTGGCTGTTTCTTTAATTGAACACGCTTTAGCCACTTTGCCTCCCTTTCATTATAATCTATTGGCGAATTATCTTGTAGTTTTGAGTCACGGCAAAGTAAAAATTTCCATTAATGAAAGAAAACTACGTTATACTAAATCAACTTTTATGAGTATAACTTATTTATAATCATATAAACACATGTACATAACATATTTCTATAGGAAAAAGTATTTGTTGCCGAAGCATGGACTATTTTGCAGTTTCAAAAATAAATGGTAGAATAACAATAACATTTCAGAATTCTTTTAATAGCAGGAAATTTCAATTTGCATAGTTAAATAAGAGGATGTACAATCAATAATGTAAAAAAAAAAATACTTTAGATTTTTTTTGAAAAACATTAACTATTGAGGTAAATGTGAAAAAAAGTAATAAATTAGTTAAACTTTAAAAATGTACATAACTCAAATGACAGATATTTCTGCATATCTCTGACGTATTAGAAAACATTTATTTTAAACTTTTTTTTTAAAAGAACAGAGACCTATCCATCTTTCCACATTAATTATAACTGAAGAGAATTCTTAAATACCTTCGGAAATCTATTTCTGTGCATTAATAAGGCACAAAAATTGACTATCCAAATTGCCATGTTGTACATCTTTATTTCATCTTAAAGAAGCAAGCTTCCGAATAAGAAATAAAGCATTAACTACACGTAATTAAGCTACCTGGGGCCACTTACAACTAAACTCTTTATTTCTAATGAGTTCCCAGTTGACACTCTTCTGTTTCGACACTTGGTTTGTAAAGGTGTTGAAGAAGACTCATTAAAGAATGGCAATTAATCTAATTCTCCATCTTCTTTGTCTCTCATTAACTTGGTAGAGGAACGCACTTCACTGAAAGTTCGCCTCTTTACGTGCATAGTTTTAAACAGATCAAAATTCTTTCCTATTTTCGCTGGTGTTATTTTTAGATTTATCGACAACGGCTTCATTACGAGAAGAACTTTTAAATTGGCAGTGTTACAAAATAATTCTGAGTTGAGTAATTTGAGCCATCCATTTCACGAGTGATAAACTTTGTAAGGGATATAAAACATTTAATTAAAACTATTAGGTGGGATTATTTTTTTCTGAAAAATATTGTCAATTTGACACATTTTGTAACAATGTAAGGAACAAAATGAATATATTTTTTTTACTCAGCAAGTAAATAAATTTTGCTTTTACGATAAATACAAAATGGATTCAAAACTTTTATATTAAAAACGATTTACCACAAGAATCATTACATGTATTTAATAAAAGTTTCTAAATTCTTAAAACTGGATTCGCTTATACATTTTTAATGTGTAGCTTCATTTCTTGAAAAAAAAAATCCTGTTATTTTATTTAACATTTACTGATGCTTGTGTAAAAAAGTATTATTATATAAATATAACTTCGAGATAAATTTTGTAAATGACATAAAATTCAATATAATTTTTTTTTTTAATTTTCAGAAAATTCAACACTTTACCATTAGTTACCTTTTTGTTTTAAAAAAAATATTTTCAGATTTTATATTTATATATTGCCAGTGGACTAACTTTGCACCCAAAAGCTGATAATAGAATTTATTTCTTTTTTATAAAAATTGAATATTAGGCTAGTGTAATTGTCGTTAAACACAAAAATATATAAAGCATTGAGTTGAAAGACTCTAAAGATTATTTGAAAGATTTAGCAGATTTATGTTATATTAAACTTATTAACCATTTCCTGCATATTATTACAAAAAAAAATTTTATTATTGTGCAAACACATTAGCACATTTTCCGTTATGAAAAGAAAGGGTATAATACTAGATTTCCGATACACATTTATCACAAGAAATTAACTTTTTGTTTTTTTTCTCATGGCAGTTTAGCTTTTTTCCTGTTTTGAATATATATCCCGCTTATATTTGAGTGTAAAATAGGGGCAATATTGCTAGGTTTATTATTTAATTATTTATATATACCACACATACTATACACATATATATATGTATACTATAAAATGTTTAATAAAATATTTAATCTTAAAGTACTTTAAATTACTTTAAAATTAAATGTTTTATTAAACATTTTAAGTATTTATTTCAGTAATTAGCATACAATGCAATTAAAGGTATTGAGATGCTTTATACGAATTTTGAGATTTAAATTTTTAGTTGCTGCCACAATGAAATTTTTTTAAAGAAATAAGACAAATTTTAAAGGAAATTTTAAAAAGTTGCCATGAGTATTGGATCACAAACATCAAAATAATTTTAGAAATTTTAATCAAACTTGAAACCAATATTATTTTTTAAAATTTGTATTCTTATTTAATAATATAAATAAACTGCATTATTCAATGGTATACCGTATTTCACAAAAAAATAAATAAATAATAGCTATGAAAAAATCATATTGGCAAGCAAATTTGAGAAACCAAATTTTGAATGCGAAAGAAGTACACTTTAGTGTGCCCCAAATTTTAAACTCGTCTTCTTTTCCACAAAGACTTCACTAAATCACTTGCAGAAAAAGTAAATAAATAAACTATTATAATATTTTTAAAAAAAGTTTCGACTATTTTTGCCCCACAGAATAACAAATGAGTGTTTTGAAGGTTTCGAGATAAAACATTTTGGGAATTTGTTATAAATAAATGAGGAATGGACAGCAAAAACTTTTATATACACAAGGAAGTTAGGATTCAGAAATTTTGAAGTAAAAAAAATTAAAAACAAAACAAAAAAGCAGAAGTTTTATTTTTGTATTTTAAATGTTAAAAACGAAAAATGTGGGTGAGGGACCTTTTGATTCTCTTAACAAAATAGGTACATGCTTTAGAACATGCTGCGTACATGTTATACTAAAAAAATAAAATTACGAAATTTTAAAATAAAATAATATTCCATCCTTTACACAAAAAAAATTTCCCTACCGAAGGACACGGTTCTTTTTAATAAGATAAAAAATTATTCGTACACACTCATGAACGTATGTACGGCTCTACAACGCAGGCAAATCCAAAACAGAAAAAAAATGTTTATAAGGAGTACGGTCCCCTTCTATAGTTGGAAAGTTTTGCAAAGTGAATTCATGTTGGAAATGAAGCAGTTCACATGACTTCCTGGGCAGTCGGTTCAAATTTTCCACTTTAATTTCACACTCTGGTTGTTTCAGGAAGGAGAGAGGCGAAGTGCAATTACCGTCTAAAAAGTGTCCCAAACATGGGGTTAAAATCTGGGGATTTAACCCCATACTTGACCCACATGGCAAATATCCTCACTTTCCAGAAATTCATGAACTTTAATAGATTCATCAGATTTATGCGGACAATCACTGATATCCATAAAAACGAAGTTTGGGTCAATTTCATCTCCCAAAAGGTGAAAATAAGGCTTCATGACTTCCCCACTATACCCAACAACAGTTACAAAACATTTGGCACATGCAGGAAGTTCTATGCTTCTATTTATTAAAATTCGTGTTCGGATCATCAAAACTTCTTTGCTGTACCGATCCTTTTCTTTGATGTCAAGAGAATTTACAATACTATATAAATATATATTTTTTTCTATTGTAAATGTTCTAGACGTCATATATTGGATTTTCTATATTACATTTTAAACTTTTTGAATCCATTTATATAAAAAAGTACATGCTGAAAAGCATTTTCACGTTTCCGAAAGGGAGACCAAATAAATGTAAAATTTTCCTCAATATACCGATATAGCCGAGCATTTAAATATGAAAACCGTAAAAGGAGATGTCTAAAACCAATTCCACATATTTTATTCATGCTGAAAATTCACTTACTGTTTCATCAAGAATGGGAGTGTAGTGATTTGTAACAGTTTGGAGAAAACTTTGAAAGTGACTTTGGAATGGCAGAAAAATGAATGCAAGTAGTGTTATTCTAAGAAAACATTTCAATTTTTCTATCCATTTCAATTTTTTCCATTCAATTTTTATTATCAAATTTCTTATTTTTTAATTATTATTATTCTATTTTACATGCAGTTACACGTTACCTTTTTTTATTACATTTTGTTAAAATATACTGTGAAACGATTTTTTTTACAATCTTTCTATATATAAATTGATGTTTGTATATATGCCCTCGCTTCACTTCAATACCGTTCAACCAACACTATGAAAATTGGCATGCATATGCTTTTTGTGGAGGAGGTTTTTGTGCTATCCTCTTGGTTGCAACTCCCTACCAGGCGGCGCTACAGCATATCAACTTCTGCGCCATTCAATCAATCGCCAAGCTGCTAACATGGTCGTCAAAAATGATGCCAATTTGTTTCTATCGCCAACATTTCGCTGTTTTCATTGAATTGCCATTATAATGTAAGGAACGGCATTGCTTGCGAATATTACAATTTTAACATATAATAAATACAACATAAAGTAATATTAACGTATTACACATCCAGATATAAATTATTTACACTGTTCTAAGCATTTATTACTCAAAATTTGTAATAATATGTTACTTTTGCTGAACAGAGATCAGCTTAGGAAGGTGTTTTCAGAAATCGACCCACAAGGGAATTACGGGGGCGTTATAAATAAAAAAAAAATCCTTTTTATCAGCTATTAGACGTACAGACTTAAAATTTAACAAATATGATTTTTGCTCAGCTGAGATATGCAAAAAGATTTTTTTTTATTTGCAATTCACTTAAAATCAACTTATTAAAAACTTCTTTATCTTTCAATCTGTATTGTTTTATTTTTCAATTCACCCTTACGAAGAACGGGTATACCAGCCAGTTTTAATATAAACTGGGCTGAATATGAATTAAAGTAGGAAATAATAAACTATTGCCTAAAAATTGTACTTAAATAAATGGTCCATTCTAAACTCTTCGCATAAAGGGCAAACCAAGCAAATATGCAATTTTTTCAGATCCCAAGAATAGGATTATTTAAATACGAAACCTTAAAATAAAACCTCTTTGATGCCCCCTATTCCCTTGTTTGCGTTCTCTACTGATCTATTCCTGTCTTGCTTAAGCAGAATCTCATCTTGTTGCAACGCTTCATTCTCTAGCCGGACTAACCGAACCGTTGTTTCCGGACCATCCAGGTGGGTATCCTGGTGTGGCGTGCGGGTCGTCGGAAGCGGTCTAGGCAATCTCATTACGTCGAAGAGTCTGAGATGCTGTGCGTGACACTACGCGGGATACGAACACGCAATCCTATTCAATATCTTACCCCCTTTCGTTTTCTATGGAGATCGCGGTCGATGTGGCTATTTCTGCATCGATATCGAATCTCTTCTTCGGTTACTAGAATCGTGCAACCTGGAAGTCTGCGTGTCTACTCATTAAACTACAACGCTTGGTGATTTAGTCCTTTCTTTGAAGGGGCCACAAAGTAGAAAATCTATTGTAATACATTATTGGAAATGGCTCATAAATAGGGGTTGTCCAGAGTCAATGGAAGGTGGACCTTTAATCAAAGTTTCTTAACATGATATGTTACGCTTTTCGCACGTTTTATGGTTAAATTTATGGAAAGGGTTACTCGATTTTATGTCTCTTTTTGTGTAGTTGTTTTAATGAGTTATCATTCTTTGTAGATTTATTACTAAGGGGCTTCGATGTAAAACTATAACATCCATAAAAAAAATTTTGTTCGAAGTAGTAAATCTCTGGATGTTGTTAAAGGGTTTTTAAATTATTTATGCTTCTAAACAGGTCTGAATTTATACGGTGCTTTCGACTGAGAAGTTAGGAATCGACATTAAATCTATTTTCAAATAAATTTTGCAATTGCTACATAGTTTTTAGTATAAAAGATATAATTTTAATCAAATGAAACAAAACCATATAAACAATGCTTTTTTCTTCTTCTACAAGCATACTTAACAAAATAAAATACGATAAATTGTATTCATATATTCATTGCATATAAATCGCACAATTTTTATAAAAATATTTTTTTTTTTTCATTTCCAAAAATAGGAATGTTTAATAATGATTTATAAAACAAAATAAACACTATCTTTTTTTTTTCTTTTTTTTTTAGGATTTTAAGCATTATTATTATTAGTGGATATAGAGGATATTAAAATTAGTGCAAAATTACAGTGAATATAGCCTTCAAACATGTTACAACACATTGTAAAAAAACCAGGCCGCTCTTTTGTGCTTATAAAAAATACTTTAATCAAAATTTTATATAGACATGAAAAGTTTTACATTAAGTCTTTCTCTCTTCACAAACTTTATAAATTTTTTTAAAAATAATTACCCAAAATGCGTATCAACAGAAAATCATTGATTCTTATTACATTACTAAAATTTCTGAGCGCGCTTTTACTAACCATTTTCTTTAACGATCTTGACCAAGACTTGTGTGATAAAGCATAAAATTAGCTCCACAAATAAAGCTTTCTTTCTTGCCTCATTAATACATCCTCATTTAACACTTTTCGGATTACGTGATACATGGAATATATCATAAGATTGCATTTCAAACATAGAGTAGACTAACTTATAAAATTGGAAGCTTCTCTAATTTCTGCGATAGTTCTAGATTCATCTACTTAAAGTGTCCTTATCCTTCCATTAGTAGTGAACAACACGACGGTGCACACTTAGTGAACGGAATACATCACAATATTAGCAAACCCTGTCAACTATTAATTGTACGAAGCAAACATGACAGTGCAATTTCAAGCCGAACGCTAATTACCAAACAAACTACGATCCGGATATTTTCTCTGAAAACGAGAGGATAAACGCTCCAACACTTGAAAACTCATTAAGCTAAATTAGAAATTCCTCCACTATTATCTGTACGAGAAAGTATGCTAAATTCCGTCCATACTTCTCGGCTGCTTTCCTATCGTTCTTGCTATCGACTTCTTGTATGGTTCGCCTAACAATATGAGCTTTTGCCAAGCAGCGTTCGCTCATCCCAGAATGAATGGAAACGAAGTCGTCATCAAACTTCACCAAAGAATCTAAACTCCCCGAAATTAGGAATTTACGAAATCAACGCGCCACTTACCCCCTTTTCTCTTATGCTGCTTCTGCATGCTCTTGGCATTGCTATATACGAAACATAAGGGGAGAGGGGACTGAATGCGCATTCTTGAAAACGCTCGGGTCAAAGTCGGTGGAATGTTCTCTATGAGGACTTTTGACATTCACGTCTGTGCATTTCATAAAGGCGATTAGGCGGCATCGCACGTAAACCCCATTAGGTCATGCACGTTCTCCTTGCCATCAGGGCCCGAGATTTTCCTTTTCTGAAATGGGGGTCGCCCATTATGAGGAATGTCAAGATCGCACCCAGAAGGGTAGGCTATTGCGAAAAGGGGAACGCTACCGGTACTGTGAATAAAACGGTAAAAGGTCTCTCTCCCTCTTTTTTTGTATGTCTGATGGAAGCAAGAGAGAAAAGGGGGGTGGGAGTTGAGCGTCTTCTGTACCAGACGTCGAGGGAAACGTGATTTTTCTTGTAAATGATGCGATGTAAATTGCAGTGTAGGGTTGTGTTTTTTTATTGGCTTTAATAGAAAATGCATGATGATGATCGAGATAGCTATTCGTCATTCTGTTCGTGGAAAATTAGATTTTTGGACTTACCATACGTGCGTCTATTGGGCATATACGAATGTGCAGTTTTTATAGATGTACTCAGAAGGAAATATATTGTAAGAAAGGAAATTATAAATTATCTATTACAAAAAGAAGATTGTATAGTTTTTAATTTAAAAGTTTTTGCATATAATAATAATGCTAATGAAATAATGGAGATAAGTACATAACCAATGAAAAATTGATTCTAATGTAAAATAATAATACAATTTATAAATACTATACATAAGGGATTGATGAAAAACAAAGCGATATAAATTAAAAGGAATGAAATGAATTTAAAAGATGATAACAAAAGAAAATTATCATTAATTTTACCATACGCTGAATTACATTGCAACGAATTAAATGATTGGATTTTTTGAAATTCATTAAGTATTAATGAATTTTAGAGAATCTAAAATTCTTTACGAAAATGTGTGTGAGAAATAAATTTTTTTACCAAAGATGTGTGAGAGAAAATTTATATCAATAGTTAATTGAATTTGAATTAATAATTAGTTAAATGACACAAGGAAATATTTAAATCGCGAGAATAAATCCTATCTTGAGGCTGTTATCATTAAATGTGCGAGAGCTTGAACTAAACATGGAACTCCTTTTCAGTCAGAAAAATGTCTCAATTTTCATGAAAATTTACAAAATCATAATTCATGCACTATTTGTAATACAGAGTTTTCAAAACTTCAAAACATGCTATAAGTATTTTCCCTAAAGGATTAGTGAGAATCGCCTGTTACAAATATATTGCATTTATTTTCTATAAACAATACTTGTTTTTTTTTATATAAAAAATACAGTCTGTTATAAAGCGTTTGATTTTTAATCAAAATTTCAATACACATCTTCTTTTTATATAAAAAAGAACAAAGCATTATACTATGGAGAAAACAAGGAAAAACACACATTTCAGTGAGGAATGAAAATCCGGCTGAAATTTTTGGAAAGGCAATTCTCACGAAAAATGGTTTGCATAACAAATTGTAAAAAAAATAAGATTTATAACATCAATAACCAGATGGGAAACATGTACTGTCAGATAGAAAGTTACTTCAGTAGATGCTTGTGGGGAGGTGCAATAGAATTTATTTAGATCTGCGACGATTCGATACAGCGCGGAGGGGAGAAAACTATACAACGCGGGGTCTAAAACCAATCCCGCATTTTTTATTCATGTTGGAAATTCACTTCCTCTTCCATCAAGAAATACATTGGGAATCGTAGTGATTTGTAATATTTTGGAAAGAACTTCGAAAGAGAGAGAGGGAATTCCAAAAGCAGAAATGGTAAAGCTTGTCTAAGAAACGTCTTATAATTAAGGCAAAATGGAAAAATACTTTCGACTGAAAGATATATTTATATATTCTTTCATCGGAACAATATTCAGTTTATCGGATCAGATTTTGCATGCAATTCACTTCTTTTCTGTTACATTTAATCAAAGTAAAAATAAATATAATTGTGTAGAAAACGATTTATTTTTAATTGTTTCTTCTAAGAATTTAAAAAAAAACATTGATCATTAGTTGAAATAAAATGGATAGTTATAAGTTAAAACACAATGCATTTGTGTGTTCTTGAATAAATCTTTAATTTAAAAAACGATGGGAGTATGATGAGAGACAAAGTTCGCTTATTTAAACGAGAAAAACACTCATATATATAAATTCCATAAGAATTCCTTTGTTCTAATTTTAAAAGAACTACATTTTTAAAAGCCAAGAGTACGATTGCAAATTTATTCATAACAATACTGTCTGAGTTTTTGTAGATGGTTAAAATGAAGGCATATTTTAATTGTAAGTATGAATAAAGAATAATTTAAAACAATGTCAATACTTTCTGAAAAATTCCTGTAAAACATAATTGTAAACAATATTATAAATAAACATATGTGTATTTGTATTCCCTGAGTGTTTTTAGCTAATTGAAAAGAGATAATGTATGGCGCTAATATCATAAGCGTGCCATTTATTTATAATTTATTGTGTGTATTAAATTTTTTATTAAAATATATACTATGTGCCTTATAATCTAAAGCTGTGTATTGCAGATAAATAATAGAAAACTTTTTTCTAAACATCTTTTCATTCCCTATGGATTCACTAATTTATAAATATGTTTATAAAAATGTTAAATACTTTTTTTTAAAAATTGAAATTTCTAAAGGGATTTTTGAAATTTAAATAACATTGTAAGGTTATACTATTGAAAGTGTGGAAACAAATACCAAGTTGAAATTTATATAGATTTCCGCAGCACTTTTTCATAATGAGAATTAAAAGATTTGCCAATAAATGTGCTTTTCCCTCAAATTTATGCTCTCTACATAGTAATAATCATAATAAATGAAAGAAATAATGTGGACAAAATAAATAATCTACATAAAAAAAGAAAGGCAAAATTCTGAAGCTGAAAATCAAGATTGATCCAATAAAAAATAAAGTCAATTGACCCAAATGGAAAACTATCATGTTTACTAAAGGTATCACTGACTTTGGGCAGTGAAGTATGCTTTAACTTGCATTATAAGATTCTAACCTTCCCCTTCTGCAGAAATGCTTTTTATGAAATAATACAAGAGAAAATTGAAGAAATTAAGCCCTTTGATTGAAAAATACATACGCCTTTATACTGCATGTGTAATCAAACATTATTCAAATAACATTTGACTAAAAAGAATGAATATTATATAGATGGAAATAGAAGCACAAATAGATAACACTGGAGAAGGGCAAATGTAAATTCAAGAAGTTGCCAAATTTTTCATACTTTTAGTAAAAAAAGAAAGCAGTGAACAAATAAGTATATATGTGTATCCATGAGTGAGAGAGACAAAGGGTGCATGCATCAGTGAGTGTATGTGTGCGTTTCATAAATAATTTGATTTTTAACAATATTAACAGTATTTCCTGCTTCCTTGAAAAACTGATTAAAAGAGTTATCTAAACTTATTAATAAAGCTACCTCTCATTATTTAAATTATTTTAAGCAGAAACATAATGTCCAGAGTAGAGCATACTCACTGAATTGGAAAACATCAAGAACATTAACAGAAAATATATATGTACGTTAACAAATTACAAAAAAAGGGTAAGTATAAAAATTGTTAAGAATCCAAATTCTTTTCTGCAAAGATCTCGGTTAAAAAAATTTACAAATCAAGCTTAAAGCCAATTTATAAATTAAGACACATCGTCCAATTAGTTGCTTGACGTAATTAAGATACTTAGTGGATAAGTGCATTTCGAAAGTATCTGAGACTTCACATTATTATGCTTATAAATAGTCGTAGAAATTCAGCATTTGAAATGTGATAGCATTGATTGGGAAATACTACCTCAAAGACTATGTCCTATATTTATGCTCTGATTAAATCTCCAATAAAAGTGAAAACGAAACTATTTTTTGAGGAATCTAATGTTGAACCAAATGTCAAGAATTAAGGATGGTAAATAGGGGAAGATAGAGTCGATTCTCGATAATTCAAATCTTCGATAATATGTACCTCTCGATAATTCGAAGTATATGCTCAGTTCCTAGAAAAACTCTTGATATTTCGAACTAAAACAATACGTTTTGGTACACTCAATATTTCTAAATAAAATATGTGGCTGGACGGACTACAACACGCTATAATTCAACGCTATCTTATAAAACTCTCGACAATTCGAACACTCACTATCATGTGCAGTCCTGTAACAAACAGGTTGGAGCTTACAAGTTTTGCGTTGTGTTGTCTCTGCGTGTCTTCCCTGTAACGTAGCTCTTTAGAGGACTATTTGTCTGCCACCTCTTCTTTGTGTTTTCCGGTTCCTCAGGCGAAAAGACATATTGACATTATTGTTTTCTTTCTTGTATGTGGACAATAGATCAACCACACCTGTTATCAGCCGTCCATATTCTTCGTTTAACATGTGGCCTTGCTACACATGAGCTCAGAAAGGATGATCCGCTATTGAGAAGAAGAGATGCGTATGATTGTGTATGAATGCATTGAATTTATTCTTTTAATACATGACTTTTAACTTATGTAAAATATTTATACTGTATAATATGTACTTTTAAAAATACCTTAAAATAATTTTTTACAAATGTACAATTTTTGTTTTATTACTTAGTTTCAAATTTAAACGTGTTAGAAAAAAATTTTCTTCGTGCATTTTGGGATTTTTTTTCTACCCTCTTGATAATTCGAAGTTTTTCATTGGTCTCTCCAACTTTGAATTATTGAGAGTTGACTGTATGACCCTAAAAATATAGCACGATGTTTTCTTGTGCCTTTTAGAAAATATTTTATCAAAATACCATCTAAATTTGTAATAACTGGCCATCCCCGAGGTCTGTCTTCCATAACTGTGTTTTTTTCCCCCATTCAGCCAAATTGGCTCTTTAAGCTAGAACTGCTCAACGCCACAAATGATCATCACTACTATGCACATAAATAGTCAGATAGAGAAGAAGTATTATGTGGTGAACATAGCCGTGATAAAATTTTCGTCTTTTAGTTGTTTGAAGATATAAGATTTCTCGTAGGCGAAGGTTCGAGATTGCATCTCATTAAAAAGATAAGCATCCATTATTTTTTATGATTCATTTGTCTTGTCAACATATCGCGTATTCAGATTTAAAGATAAATTAACAAAAGTGAAATATAATTTGAATATCTATTGGTCATCATTTCATGTTCCTCTCAATGGCATCTCAATCACTACTGCGTTCGGATCCCCCCGGAAACCTCAAAGATCAGCGAGATCTCCACCCCAACTCACTCGAGGAGGAAATACCACGATAAATTTATTGGATTATTGAAGAAAATATCTTAATTTTTTTTCCATCTGTTTGTTCAAGTCCTCCAAAAAAGCACAGGAAATGAATTTAAGTAGAAAATAAATAATTCATTATTTGCAGTATATTATCAAAATTGAAAAATAGTTTCAGAATTTGTTAGAAACAAATATGAACTCTCACAGCATTAACGAAAAATATTACTGTACAATTACTCACAATTTTTGACGTCTAATTAAGACATAAATTCCGAAGTAAAAATTTTTTTTTAAAGATATGGTAAGGGTACAGTTGCCAATTAAGGTTTGACCTCCCACACTGGAAGATAAAAATAACAGAAGAAATTTTCCACACCGATTTTGCTGATGTCTCGGCAATTTCTTCTTTCTTCAGCGAGGAATTTTCACGGTCTTCTAAATGGTTAGCGGCAAGAATTTTTTAAAGAAACCGAAATTAGGGTTGATTCCCGCAAAAACAGATGTCACAGTATGAAATCTACCTAATGAAGACGGGCATGCCGTGAAAAAAGAACCCGCCGCGTCACATCAGAAAAATAAAGGAATGGGTGAAGCTGACATATTCAGCGACCCCGAGACCAAAACAGAGGAAGTTCTCCGTGTCTATGCATCTGGAAATGGAATATGAGTTCTGCTCGTAGCGTGACCTAGACAGGATGTCCGTATGGTAAGAAAAACTGTTTTTAATCGTGTGTGTCACAGTGGCGAACCCCTCTTTTCCTTTTCTCAGACAAGTTCTAATGGGGAAAGGGGGAAAGAAGACGTCATGCAGAAGTAACGAGTAGTGCTGAGCTTGATAGACAAGCAGGATCAACGCAGTCCAAAATGTGTTCATCCCCTTCTAAGAGACCAGCATTTTGTGTATTTTTAAGTAAATAAAGCTGATCTGGAAGTGGGTAGAATTTGATAAATGAGCAAATAGTATCTGTTAAAATTGTACTACCGTAATGGCCCTCAGACTGTGTATAGTACTTCAAGAGATATGAAAGCAGCTATAAACTGTTTTTTAATTAATAAATTCGAAAAAGTACGTTCAGAGCAACATCTTTTTTTGAAAAAAAAAATAAACATATCCAAAGTATTTATTTGAAAATTTATAAAGTAACTGAAATGGATTCAAGAAATTCAAACAATTACTGAAATGTATAATTTTTCAAAAGCGAAAATACAAACATCATCTTCATATAAACTTCATGTCAAAGAATATCAAAAATATTTTCTGTTAGACTTTGCAACTTTATATATATATATACAATTAACACACACACACACAAATACATTCCCTTATATATTTTTTCTATAACTATTAATATTTTGGATACTATATTTATGACGATGCGTTTGTAATTTCAAATACAGCTAATTCTATTTAGTTCCCTTTCAAGTAAAATTATTTATGATACCATCATGGGCACGAGATATATTTCTTCATATCGTTGGTATTTCAATGAAAGGAAAAAGTGTTAATTAAAATAACCAATTTTCTTAGATT
Organism: Trichonephila clavata; assembly: GCA_019973975.1. Taxonomy (NCBI): domain Eukaryota; kingdom Metazoa; phylum Arthropoda; class Arachnida; order Araneae; family Nephilidae; genus Trichonephila; species Trichonephila clavata. The sequence goes on along the minus strand of BMAO01003829.1, from coordinate 77,431 downwards.
CAATTTGAGGAATTCTTGACTAAAAAATATCAGAAATGATTCAATATCAAGTAATAATTTCGTTGAATTCAAAATGTTTTGATCATAAATATAAACTTTAGTCCCTGGAGCTGGAAAAACGAAATCCCAAAATTGTTGCTACGAGGCCATCAGGAATAGTGTGTGGCCATCAGGTATACGCTGACTGTGTTGCGCCGTAGGACCTGGGTTCGAATCCTGGAGAAGCATGGATGTTTGAAGATGTATAGTTGCGCTTTGCGACTTCGGGGGGGGGGCACTCTAACTATCTGTCAAGTTGCGTGGTTGTTGAAAGAGGTGTTCTTCCATCACTCCCAAGGTGTTCTCCCTTAAAATAGGAGTGGAAAAATGAGCCAAATCGTACTGTCACCTGCATGGTGTTCAAAGGTACAACTAACAACAGGCGTACAATTTAGCCCTTTGCTATGATGAATTTCATGCGCCTCTATCGGACACTGCCGATCAGGTGGCATTGGCCAGAATACAACACAACAACCTTTTAGATATTCGTAAGAACTATAATATTTAGGAGTTACACCCAGAAAAACGATATTACCAGGAGATACGAAGAGAAGAATGTTTGAGAAACACTGAGCTAGTAAAATGCTTGTAGAATTTTAGTTGAATTTAAATTTCATGGGTAACTCTCGCTTTTTTCTCCGGAAAATTCAGGACACATTAAGTGTTTGTGCTTCGTGTTTCGGTAAGAATTATTGTTTTTTAATTTGAAATTTAAAAAAAAAAGGTTTTGGAGTGGAATAATATTTTAAATAATAATTTAACTGTAAAAAAACATAAAAAAATACTGTGCATCTTTAAAATAAATAGGTTGATTGAGTGTTTGATTTTATGCCACAAGAGCCCAATTAGGCTAAGCTGCGCTTAACAATGATTTTTAAAAAATTGATAACTGATTCTGAATCAAAGGTAATGTAATAAAGTCAGATTATGTTCAAAATTCCTGATTCTACAAAGCGAATAAAGTAATTCATTTATAGAAAAATCAAATTATATTAAATAAATTCTATAAAAAAAAAATAGCATTACATGTAAAATATCAATTGGACGTAAAAATGCAAATATATTTGGATGTAGCTTGTCCCAACCAAATCAGTCAAAGTTAAAAGATTTGCTATAAAAAAAGGTGTTTCTTTTTTATGTGAATAATGAGAACATTCAAATAAAATATGTAAAACGGAGAGGTCATTGTCAAAAGTCATATACTGGAGGAATTTCTCCAAGCAACAAATGTTTATGCGTTAGACGTGTGTGTCCGATACGAGTTAAGCGAGCATCAGGTCTTCCTACTGATTAAAATAAAACAATAAGCAAGAAAATATTAAGAAAGTGTAAGACAAAGCAATGTAGTCCCAATAATATAAAGAAAAATCTTTTAAATATGCCATCAGAAACAAAAATATAATGTACGGAGTATTCTTTATTTTTTACTGTAAAAAACTAAATTTATGAAAAAATTAGATGATATTTCGATATATTTTTCAAAAATAATTTTTTAAAAAAACTTATTTCCTTCGAACTGATTTCCGGGATGCTTTGAAAGGTGATCTTCAAAATAGTTTAAATGACTTTTAACAAAAACAAACCAGGAAACCAAGAACAGCTTCGGTTCTTTATGGACCTATTCGCCCTGGTCGAAGAAAATAAAACATAAAACTTGATTGCGATAACATGGATTTATTGGCTATAAATTTACTTTCTGGCGCTACGGCAAGTTGAGGGTTGGGGGAGAGAAAAGTCCAACTAAATCAAAAAGTAAAAATAAAAATAAAAGATTTATATAAAAAAAAGAAGGAAGAAATGTTCATATTTTGATTACATTGCTGTATCTGTCGTTACGATCCATTTGTCACGGAATGAGCATACTTGACTTCTTAAGCTGTTTGAAATAGAAAAATAATCTTCAAAATATGAAATAATATTTGAACAGCCTTAAAAAATAACAGCTTTAATTTGATATAATCGTAACATTAAATTGGTTATTTCAAAGAACACACACAAAAAAAACCTTACTATCAAGACATTTTATTCTTTATATTTTTGTATCTTAAGCATGGATGTGTGATATAACGTTCTTTCATTAAAAAAGAAAATCGAAAACGTTATAGACTAGTTTGTTATCTTATTCACTGGGGCTGTGTCCGAGCTTTGGAAATAATTTTAAAATTCTAGATTGAAATATAAAGGAATTTTTGGAAGTTAAATTTTTTAATGAAAATATCAAATAGAGCTATTTTTGCACATGCTTGTGTTTGTGGTTTAATGTAAAAATCAGATCAAAATTCTTTGATACGTGAATTTATATTTAAAAAAGTTTGCTCAGTGTTATGTAATCGAATAAATTAATTTGATTTTTAAACATTTATAAAAAATATTCCATTATATTCCTTGATTTATTCATTAAAATGAAAAAAATAAAAACTATGCATATAAATAATTATGGAAAAAATCTTTCCTATTCTTCTGATTGATTCAATTTGTAAAAAAAAAAAAAAATTCTAAGATAAAAATCATAAAACTAAACTGATTGAATATTTATCTAAAGCATTTTTAAACTACGAAAATCTACGTGAAAGCATTTTTTACGCATGCATATTGAACAAGGAAATGACCAACAAAAAATGCTTCAAAGCTATATTAGGGCTATTTGTTCCATTTTTGTAAATTTTCATTAGGAAATCATTTTCAGAAACTAAAACATGGTTTGAGAATAAAATGATAGATAGAAATTTATTTACGAAGCAGTGGTTGGTTCCGAAGGAAAGCTTACAGAAAAGTATTCTCTAATACCATTAGAATACACTAAGCATAGTGAAGAACAAGAGCAGACAACACTAAACCGAAGAAAGTTTTATGTTCTATTCTTTGTTCTCGTAACTTCATACATTGTGAGCAACGCCTTCTACTTTCATCAACTCAAAAGCCTTGCTAAAACTGTACGATATGCAAAAGAGGTTAGAAGATCAAAATGTCACCAATGGTGCCCTTTTGCATCCACAACATGTCTTCATGCAAAACAGATTTCTTTCCCAGTTTCCGTTGTATTCGCTTCTCTCTTTTTTAAGAAGTTGACAGCCATTTCTTCTGTTCACTGACTTCTTTATGGGAATCCGTACCAACGGCGTGGAACGGTACACGCAATCCGTTCCAAAACGGGTCAGAGTAAACAATACCATTCTCACTCCAATGGAGCGAAGTCTGGATAACATTGATAAATGTTATTCAAAGATCAGAATTCTCGCCACCGAAGAGGAATATTAATTCAAGGAATTAATTTACAAGGCCAAGAATAAAAAAAGTTATCACGCAATGCAACTGTTACTTTAGCGTGCTTGCATTTAAAGTAAGCTCTTAAATCAAGTGCAGGACTATTTTTTGCACCTTAAAATGTGACCGAAAAGCAATTTTGCTAAGATACTGTAAAGGAAAATTAAAATTTTATCAATAAATTACTAGTCGTTATAATGAGTACTCGTTGGGGATGTTTACTACTTACATTTGTTTGGAGGTAAAAAGTAAATTTGGATGCTTAAAAAAAAGGTGGGTAAGTATTTTGCATTATCCCATCAAAACTTTATATAAACATACAACAAAATAAGGGGCTGAAGGAGCTCAGTTGTCATGGTCTCGAACTCATAGTCAGCGTGTCATGAGTTCGACCTCTAGTGCCACTGAAGACCCGCTGTGTAGACGAGCTGATGTACGTTAAATCTGTCGAAGCCCAAAATCCTCCAATTGACGGTTTTTCAAATGAAAGTATCCGTTGCCAACAGTCCTTTTGTTGTGTGTGTGTGTGTGTGTGTGTGAGTGCGATATTAAAAAGCACTCATGAAATATATTAAGGTCTCGTTCTTTTCTGATTTCGGTCACATATGGATAGTTATAATAATCGATAACATAAATCACTAAAGTTTTATTTTATACAGAGTCGTGCAAGCATAACATTTTTGTGGACAAGATAATGCACATAGAATACTCAAAGTATCAGCTATAACAAAAAATAATTCGAATATTTTGTAAAGGATTAGTTTCTTTTGATAGAAAAATTCTCAAGTAATTTAAATAAATTCTATAATTCAAAAAGACTTTTTTGTTTTAAAATAATGCAAGTAAAATTTTAAAAACGTTTTCAAATATTTAAAAATCTTTAGATTCGTATTTCGAATAAATTTTGTTCAACAAAATACGAACCAAATTCTAAGTAGGGTCTGCAGCCCCGGGATCCCGGAATTTAATTTTTGTCTTGAATTATATTTTGAAATTTTTTTTCTTACATTTAATGTATCTTAGTTACTTTTTTTCTACTGTATATGTTTTATGTCAATTTTCTTACGTGTTGAACCTTGAAGGGTTCGAGGCGGGTGTGCATGTTAAACAATGAAATTTGATATTTGTTTTCTCTTATTTTCTTCTGTAACTTTCTCCCCATCGCAAGTGGGATCAGAAATCGGACATTTCTCTCATCATCAGGATGTCCGGTGTCAGCTAACTCGGGCAGAGGCAATTAAAATTTTTGGAAGGTATCTAGTAGGATTTTTTAGCCTGGGAAACCAGAATTCCGAAGCCCTGGGATCCGGATTTTTTTCCAATCCCGGGATTTCATTTTTGTTTAAATTATATTTAAAAAATTTTTTCTCATAAAAATTTTCTAAGAATTTAGTTCTTCAAAAAATTATATTTCTTTAATGATATATGTACGTAGAATTTTTTGGTGCACTCATAAGTGTGCTATAGGTAAAAAAAAATATATACACAGCTCTCATTTCTAGTATGGGAGATTATCGCGCAGATCTAAGTGGCTCACTGCAATGTTTACATAATAATATAAGCAACATCTCTCAAAAATAAATTTTGACACGGTTCGTTCTTCAATTAAATGCAGTTAATTAATAGCGGACCTGCTTGGAAGACTTAAGACACTTCAAATCCCATTGAATTATTAACAGCTCATGCAACTAGATCTTCAATTCCAAATGAGGTATTATTTGAAGTAGCCTAGTGGTTAGAGCATCGAACCCAGGCCTTCCGGTCTGGCGTCCGACGCTCTAACCACTAGGCTACCCACGGCCCTAGTAGAAAAACTAAATAAAGTTATCAAAGAGCTATATGCACCAATGCAGTTTTAGATTTGAGACACTGTCATCGAAAATTCAAAAAGAAATGTCTCTTTTTTTGAAAATGGAGGGAGACAAGGTGACTACCTGAAAAGAACATATCCCTATTTAATGACGATATACCTACTATTTAAGAATCTGAACGTGCATTTTCTTCAGCAGGACAATGTGTAACAAAAATAAGAAGTCGTTTCAACGATGAAACGCTGGAGGAGCTGTGTTTTTATAAGCTTATTTATAGAAACTCAAGAAATGAAGAAATGCTTTTTTAAAAAAAATTTCATTACGAACTATTTTTATTTGTTCTTTCAATGAATCAATTTTTTATTTGTTTCATTAAAATAATATTAAATCAATTTTTAATTATATTTTCGGTTTTATTATGAAATTTCAACTATGCTAATATGGAAGTATTTTTAATAAATATATCAATCCTAATCTCGGGACCAATCCTGGGATTTGGATAATGTAATCTCGAAATCCCGGGATTGAAAATATGACACGGGATTGCAAACCCTAATTCTAAGTATGCATTTATACTCACCATCTTGTTATTGAAAAACTTTCTTTACCCTAAATTAATTGTCAAGTTCCATTATAAGGTATTTTTATCTACTTTAGCCAAAGTCAACAAGTTTTATATAAAAAGAGTTTCTAGAAGTTCGTTAATTTATTTTTGTAATCTGCTTATGTGTGTGTGTGTGTATGTTACCATTTAAGTGTGTGTATATAATTCAGTTATTTCATAAAATAACTAGAAGTCAGTTAAAGTATATAATAGATGAAAAATTCCATACGTTACTTTGTTATTGTATGAAATAACTGGTTATATTAAATCTATGAAATAACTGGTTATCATAAATAGCTAAAATCTCTCGAAGAATACATTTTATCCCTATTTCAGATGATTAATTGATAAATAATAAGGAGAAGCAGATAATATAATTTATTACTGCCCATATTGTTAACATTGGCTCAACAGAAATGTAAAAAAGAGAATATATTGCAAAACAGTTATATTTAAATATTATCAAATAAATACATGCAAGGAAGAAAAACTGTTGCTTTATAAAAAAATTGTGCAAACTTTTTCAAATAAAATTGTAAGAGAATATTAATTTAAACTTTATGAATACCTTTATTTTACTTTTCATTATTTATTAGAGCAAGGATTGATGTGATATCACTTTGAATTGGGGCTCAAAATTTACTAAAAGCAGCTAGAACTAGTTCAAAGAACTTTCGAGTGCCGTATTTCATACTTTTACGATCAAGTAATCGTTATTCTATGGAATACCTAGTTAAATCGTAGAATTCAAAAGTTTTATGTACTTTAACTGAATGGTCTAGTTATTTCATGAAATTCCTAGTTGTTCTATGAAAACGGATTTCATACTTTAACGGTAACATATATATATAAAAGAGAAAAGAGCAACTCACACGCTTCTCACGGGATCTCCGGAACTATTAGACCTAAACTTAAAATTTGGTATCTATGTTCATTTTGTTGAATAGATATTTGGCCAAAATGAATTTTGTGGAAATCAACTTTGGGAGAGGTGTTATGGGAGCGTAAAAGATAATTACATAAGTCCTGTTCATTTTTTAATCTGTAGGGGAGGGCTACTAGAATGTTTTTCAATGCAATCCAACATTTAATACTAGGTCTTATACACCAGTCATACAACATCAGGAAATGCCCAACGAAGCGGGTGGATGATATACATGGCTAGTATTACACACATAAAAAAAGAACTTACAAAATTGAAAACTTATCACCTTGAATGAATTTGTTTTGAGAATTATTTTCTGAACGAAACGAATTATATTCAAACAGCATTGTATGCAAATCTAGCTATGCAAATATCAGTCATTTCTAATTATTAAACAATACATATACTTGAAATGTTTTACATTAGTTATAAAACACAATTTTACATAACCATTCAAACTTTAAATTTGAAAAGTGTGAAGACAAACATTAAAAGATGTGTTTGAAAAATATATAAGTATATAATAAAGCTAGCCATATATTTGAATCATCTGTTTTATTACGGAATGTTTTAGAAATATGCAGTAATATTTGAAATAATATCCACATACATGAAATATTTAAATGGGTCCCAAAATGCCATTGTTATTTACATAAAATGCAAATAGCAGCATACCCTGTATTACAAATATTTCCACCGGTATTCGAATAAAACCAAAGCGAGAAAATTTACATTATTTGCTAAATAGTTTCATGTTGACTTCCGGCATAAAATCTTAAGCAAATGTGGATATATGAATTAATTTTAATGATGTGGATGTCTGCGCTGTGTTAAAATTCTTGCGTAAGAATAGGCAGATATAAAACGTAGGAAAGGACATAAAAATTTCGTTTATAATGAGAGAACTTGTATTCTTTGTCACATGCAGGATTCATATATTCACAAAAATTCTCTCTTAAAATTCATCAACAAATATACCAGAATCTATTTCTCAGTTTTTAATATTATAAATAATACTAAATACGTTTGTGAATATAATCAATGTTCGGTAGAAATAATTTACATTAGAATATATATATATATATATATATTCGATACACAGAACTGTTGGTATTTCTGTGAAAGTGAAGACAAAAAAAATTTGTTAATGCATAATTGGCCCGTAAGTATTTTGATCAAATTTTGTTTCTGTTCGTTTATTAATTTTTCGGTACTTACGCATTATCGCAACAATCAGCAACATTCAAGATAACTCGCTAAGTTGGCAACCCCAATTTCGCATGTGCCATAAGCACTGAATTCGCAATCATATGCGTCGTTTCATATAATATGTCACCAATAAGTTGCGGTAATACGCGAGTATATATACCATTTTCGTGAAAATTGAGTTCTGAATCATAGTTTAAATTTAAAGCTTGATTCATAATACTTATCGTAAAAATACGCGAACCAAACTACCGTATAATCCGGTGTATTAGGCGCACCTTTACTTTCAAACTGCATTTTCTAACTTTTAGGTATATTCGCTGTATAAAGTGAGCAACTTCTTTACGAAATACTTGAAATGTACCTGTGCAGTACCCTTATCTTTTTAAGTCCTTTGTTCGAAGTTTTATAACATGCTCTTAAACAATGGTATACTTCTAGAATTAAAAATTTAAATTGCATGATGAGGTGTTAGGAGGATGTGGTTGTTAAAAGGTGAAAAAACATTTATAAAAACAGAGACCAAATGCGTCATGATAGTTTAGAAATAGTGTGTGAGTAGGTAATAAAATCAGGGAATGAGAAATTAAACCTGGAATCACTAAAAAGTCATTTAAAATGTAACATATCTAACAACTAAATGGAACGGAAGATGATTATTTTTGTTTATAGATAAGAGTAAGAGTAATAGAACAGAATCCGATGGTGTGGTTAACAAATATAATGAACTTCTTATAGTATCCAATAATGAAAGTTCATAAAGGTATGTCACTTCAGTATTACATATATGAAGAAATTTAATTTTTTTTATGCTCATCTTCTCTTTATTTTTAAAGCTGTTATTTTTATATCCGGTGTATAGCTCACACCCATAAATTTTAATATAATTTTTTTCTGCTAGAAGTGTGTGTTATACGCCAGAATGTACAATAATTATTCTAAAAGTAAATGACTTAATTATCGGTATATAAATAACTTTTTACTGAAAAAAAAGTATGATATAAATATTTCCGTCCAAAAATTGGTGCGGATTCCAACATAAAAAAACAAAAATTAAAAAAATAGTATCATATATTTTTTTAAAAAGTTTATTTAACTTTTTCATGTTTAAAGAATGAATTAAAATTAACTTCAATTTACAAATAATGTATAATTTAGGTATTTAAATGTGTGTATCCCCTTTCACTGTATACTGAAATTATTTTAAGTAATACAAAATAACATCCTACATACAGTGAGATGTAGGGTATTTCAAAAAAAGAAAAATTGTTACGCGAATCAGATTTTAAAAAAAGAATGAATTATTTATGAATGCTTCCCTAAAGGAATTTATATATAAAATCTTTAAAATTAATATATTTAAATTTAAAGAAAAATTTCTATTTTATTCATTAATTTCTCATTTGAATGCAACATTCAAAGCAAAATGTAATGAAAGAAATCATTTCCTTCTTTATAAACTTTGTTTGAAAATCATTTTTGATACTGAATCCACAATAACTGAATTTCCCATTTTTCTTTAAAACTTATAAAGATTTTAGGGTAGTACTTTATCTAATATGAAATTATTCTCAATATGAAACAGCAATTTATTTAGCATTGAAAGTTATTGTACTTTTTTCAAATATAAGAAGAGCCATATTTGGCAGTTAAACTTGTGAGATCAACGGAATGAGCTGAATAAAGACTTCCTGTCTTTGTAGGGAGATATTAATTCCTACAAAGACATTTTAGGGTATTCAATCTGTTAGGTAAAATATTTCAGATTTATGAAAGCCAATAGAGTCAACTCTGAAATTATTATTCATTAATCATTTCCCCTTTTTTATCAGTCTCTGAAAAATCCTTTATTTTACAATCAATCATTTAATCGTTAATAACTACAAAACCTGAATGTCAAGGTCGAGAGAAATTAGACGTGAGCCTTTTCTCTACTCTGGTAAGTGAGTGAGTGATTTTGGGGTTTATTGGCGCAAGAGCCGATTTCGGCTATACTGCGCCAAACATTTGTTTTAATATCTGTGGTCTAGACGGGAAGAGAGAAAGAAAGAATGAATTGAATGACAAGAAAGAGGGTCGAAAATAGAGAAGGATCACTAGGGTACCCCGGGTTCGTGAAGCCCGTGTTTACCAAAGACAGTAAACCCCGTGGGAAAAGGGAAAAGATCACTAGGGCACCTCGGGATTGTGACACCCGTACTCACCTAAAGAAGGTGAGCCCCCTGAGGGGTTCTCTACTCTGGTAGTTTTTTCCCCAACAATATTGAGAACATGTAATCCCATATGTGATTCCTGTCACAATTACCGTATATTATGCGCACCTATACTTTCAAATTGTATTTTTTAAATATTAAGTACTTTTGCTGCATAACATGCACCTTTTCTATCGAAGAAACTGAAATGTACATGGGCAATGCTCTTATCTTTTGAAGTATCGTGAGTGGATAATAAAAGCATGTGTGGTATGCAATTAAAACTAATTAAAAAGTCATTTGAAAATGTAGTATCTAGATGGAATGGAAGGTAATTTATCTACGATTCAGAGAATCAGAGGTAGTGGAGATGAAATAGAATTGGGTGACGTGTGCCTGAAGTTATAACGGAAGATAAATATGACGAACTTTTCATGTTATCTAACGATGGAAGTTGATGATGCATGCCATTTCTGTAAAACGAACACCATTTAAGGGACATGCCGAATCTATCTTTTATTGCTTATCCTTCCTTTATTTTTAAAGCTTTCATTTTTATATCCGGCGTATAACGCGCACCTGAAAATATCTGTTTCTTTGTGTGTTAAAAGTGCGTGTTAAACGCCGGAATATACGGTATGTATAGGTAAATAACTTGGTTAAGAAGTGCTGACTAGTGGACTGGAAATCTTTGGTTCTTGTTTCAGTTTGATCAAAGATCATTGTAACATTTCCCGCCACACAGCTGTGAATCAGCTTCTTTTGTGGATATGATCACCACACGTGCCATGGCATTTTCACCCTAAAACTATTTCCCGGTTTTGTCTTGGGCATCACCCCGGCAACCTTTGACACCACGAGGAACCCCTACTCCGTCCACGGACTGGGTGTAACTTGAGGATAACGACGCTGACCCTATTATCCCGAAGGCCTAAAAGAGGGCAGAGAGAGAACGGGAGATGGTCTGAAAACTTCGATGAAAACGGACTCAAACTCCTCCCTCACAAACAGCATCATTTGAACTCTAATAATCTCCACAATAAGTTTAATAAATTCAATGTATATTCTGTAAATAATAGCTGTGAGGTAAATAAACTAAATATTTAAATTAATCAATATCACGCTACCTTTATTTATCTCAAACGTCACAATCATGAATAGAATAAAGAATAGAAAGCCGCTGTAGGTTACATGAAAACAGGTCAGAAAATCCTATTCTGGCTCAACTCTGCCATTTAGCTTTTATTTAAAAATCCGTAAATGATTACATTATCATATAGCTTTTGCTTTCTACTTTCATAAATAGTTATCCAGGGCTCTATTCGTAAATAAAACAATCTTATGATTTATGACTGCTAGCAATATTTCACAGAATGAATAGTCTATTTATTCCTACAAAACCACTGACAGTAATTTCTGCAAGTTCATCTGTTCTGGGCCCTGATACAGTTATCATTGAAACTTCCCCCTGCAGTGAGCAGTGAACGTTCTTACCCTTTCACTAACAGATTCCCTTTTATACTACGGGACAGAGAAATCCCCCTATCATTCCTTTCTTAATGGCCTCAATTAACAGCAACCCAAAAGGAAATCTAAGTCACCACTCTTTTATAGGGGGAATGTCGGTTAAGAGAATGGCGAAACGATGGATTTCGTTTTCACCAAAAGGAAAGGGGGGGGGGGAAGAGAGAGAGAATGGTGAAAGAGTATAAAAAATAATAATAAAAGAGAAAGTCCATCCTCTGTTTCTTTTTAGGCACTGATGGTCTTTTCACGGGCAGCATACCGAGAATCCCAGGTCAATATGTTGTTGTATCAATCGAAGTCTCATCGATTAGGCAAGTTCTCGCCTTACTTGGGGAGGAAGCGAAGGTGGCCGCATTTTACGATTCCCAATAACTTTGGCAGATAAATGGAAACACATCGCCGCCCCAAATTGATTCCGCCACCGAAGGGAACGGACACAAAATGAATGGAAGCAGGCCTGCCCGTCATTTCTAAGACACAACAGAACGAGACATCCGTTTAAAAATTGAGCCTTGTTCTTATAACTGTGGCACTATTTTAAAAATGATGCTTTGTTTTCAAATCTCTAGAAATCGAAATTAAGACAATGATTGTTCATGTTTTGCCCTTTTGACTAAAAAAAGTTTTTTCTTGTGTTTCTTAACCATTGCGCTTTTGTTGTCTATCTATTACATATTAATCGCCTTAGTATAATCTCAAGCATTTAAAAGTTTAACATTTCTCTATTAAAATAATAGCATTCACTAAGCGATATGGTAAATATATATAGAAAATTGTAAAGTTTAATATAAAACAAAGAAATCGACAAGGTGTTCCAACAACTCTTCACATGGCTTGTGTTACGTGGTTGGCTATAGATGATGGATGTCGCGATCATGAACTTCGGTCGAATCAGTATAAAAACGGCAAATGAGTTAGCATTTCACTCTCTTGAATCATGTGACTTAAATACCTTGTATCACCTCGAGTTGAATATGTAAAAGTTGTAGTTTTACCACACTATCACGATGCATGATTCGTCCGTCCAGATAGAGTAATAGTCGACCTTAGAATAATCTGCCACCAAGCAATAAATTTTATTTGAAATAACATTAATTTTCGTTGATAATCAGCAATTGACAACGGATATCAAAATTTTAGACCATAATCAATTGTGACACGACATTTGAAAACGTTTTTCCTTCATCCTTAACAGTTGCCATTTAAAGTACAAAAGTCATTTGGTTAAAATAAGTCTCAAATTTGTGATCAACTCATTAAAAGCTCACTAGTTTACCACCAAACTACCACAGTCTAAGGAAATTAAATTTTGTGTTTATAATAGCATTAATTAAATTAGATTGTTGTCTTGTTATTACACATACTTGACAGCTGGAGATTTTCTTCGCAATTTTAATTGATGGTACAATGACAAAAAGGGTACCATGTTGTTCAAAAAAGATTTCACTCTCGTCTTAGAATTAAAATATGTATTAATACGGCATTTTCCAAATGGCAATAGTTTTTTTTAAGAAAATAAGACAATTATTTAGTAACCTAAGGTGATAAATCATTATCTTATCATTTCATGCGCTCCACTTGGAGGCAGCTATATGATTATATTTGCATAAATAATCACTTCTATAGTACAAAAAATGCCTTAAAAGTTTTAATTGTTTTGCAATCGTAAATTGTTTTTTTTTTTGGTATAAAAAACATAAATTATTCAATAATAATACATTCCTTTTTCGTTAAAGTAGTTCAAGACTGGTATTTTTCGAGATCCCTAATATCTGAATAATTTGAGAACAAAAAAAGTTAACTCCCCAGAAATTTTAAATTTCATACAGAATAAGACTATATCTATATAACATTAAACAATTGGATTTACGTCGGACTCTAACGTAACACGCGATTTTGTATCGACGGACCTCTCGTAATTGTGAGCCGCAGTCAAGTGATGGCGACACCTGAGCTCTCGCATTCCACTCTTCTAACTTTCTCACCACCAGTGTGTAACGTGCATTGCGAGGGGCCCAGGGTTCTAGAGGGCCTTCAAACACCTACCATTTGTAAAATCCAACTTGAGGGCCAAAAACCTGACTTTGCAGGGAGGCCCAAATGTTCTCCGTTACGCCACTGCTCACCACACCAACTTGAATATTTTGAGCCGCGAAAGATTTAACGCACATGAATCCCACAACACACGGCTGGTATTCACAAGGGATCCGTGACTGTGATCATAACATTAAGCAATTCAGTTGTTTATTTTGGTTATCATAGCACTTAAGTTGCATATTGTATTACATGTAACCCTTGCAAACTGAGTCCAGAAATGACCTTGGTATGATTTGCGTGTCTACTTCGGTAAAGACTCAATATAACAGAAAAATCTTCACTTTTATCGTAAATTTTGCTGTTTTGTATATTATTATTACATTTAAATCTTTCGTGATATTCTCTTTCACTAGTAGTTTTAATCGTAGTACTGTCTTAATGGATTAAGGTCAAGCGTAAAAGTAAAAGAATATATTGGCATGTTATATATAGTTTGTCATTATTTTGAAATGCAGCATGCTTATTAAAAATTATTATAATTTGGAAGCGCATAACGATTTAATTTACCCATTTGAATATAGTGTGAAATTCTGAATCCTTTTTTACTTTTTAACTATTTCCATACTTTGATCGATTTCCATACTATACCGTAGTAGCCTAGTGGGGAAGATATCGCACGTATGGCAGGTGTGTCATGAGTTCGATACTAGTACCACCGTGCAGAGGAGGTTCATGCTCACCTTTTTTTATCGAGGCTAAAACGTCCTTCCGTTGGTGTGGAAATTAGGAGAGGGAGATGCCAGCTCGGTGACGTCCTCGTCACTTGACGATGGTTCAAAATAACGAGGTCCGTTGCCAATAGCTCTTGTGCAGCTTTGTAGTGCGACATGAATATAATTTTCTCTGGACATAGATTTAATTATCAGGAAACTTCAGTTTCGCTTAGACAACAGGCAATAATTAACAATTTTGTTTTACATTAGTAATTTAAACTTATATAGTGGCTCATTCAGTGGTATAATTTTTTACAAGCAACATTTTTAATGTATATAGTCTTAGAATAATATTTTTCGTGTTTAGTAATATTTATAAGCAAAAAATTACATGTGAGGGAAATTTTGCAAGTTTTAGAAGATTTTTAAGTAAAATGATTTATTAAAAATTTATTCCTACCATTATCAATTGTTTTTGCGACCTGTATATTTATTTTCATTGAAATTTATTTTGATTTCTTCAATGTGTTTAAAATGATTGTGGAATGATGTGAAGTTTCTTAGATTGCTTACTTTTTGTTGTTGTTGTTGTATTTGATAACAAAATTGGACACAAATTTAATTCAGTATGTACCACAAAAATGTATATTAAGCGTTTTGCGACAAAAAAAAACACAAAAAAAAACGGAATTTATTTATTTTAAAGACCTGCCTGAAAAATTGTTAATTTTCTCCTTTAAGTTCTTAAGGAATAATTATCAATTAATTCAAATTATCAGAAAAAAATTTTCCGCGTTACTTTACTTCCGCGTTAATTACTCCGCCTTTTGAATTTCCATTATATATTTTATGAATCTTTAAAAATACTTTCTACCATTTTAATGAAACAAAGATAATTATTTCCTGATATAATTTTTTTTTTTTTTTTAAAAATTAAGATAAATTAGACAAAATTTTAATAAAAATAATAGTTTCAAATTCTTGCTACAGATTTTGATATTTGCACAGAACAGAAAACCTAACACACAGAAAGGAAATGCAATACACAAATTAAATATGTATTTCGAATTATTAAACCTTTTGAAACTTCAACAAGCAATATTAACAGTTTGAAAGGTTGAAACTTCTAAAGACTATCTGACCTCTATTTAGGTAACTGCCATAAATCCGAATGTCTAAATATTTGAAGTGCATGTCCACCAAATGTTTAGTTAACAAAATTTCCTGAAAGTATCTTTTTTTAAATTTACAATCGTTCAAAATTTAAACTTACATATATCACTATGATTTTCAACAGTTCTCAATATTTGGGATCTCATGTAGTCTTTCACGAAGACATTTAAATTAAATCATATGAGCGTAGCTGAAAGTTAATTAAATCTTGGCTCAATATTTTTCAAGCGTGGAAGTGTAAGAAGAGAGAGATTTTTTACTTTCAAAAATAAGGCTGAGTATTGGTGATTACCATTGAAAATCTCGTACGTTCCCAGGAGCGAGGATCACTTTTTAGTGTGGCATCTTATAGGTGGATACCAATTGCCGCAGTTTAATTTTGTCACTTAGTATCCTTTCTAAAGGGAGGTACCTGAGTTCTGACGATGTTCTAGAGCAGTCAAGCCAAACAGGCACTCCAGGGATTTTAAATATGCTGCATAATCATGCGACATGGACGCTGCCGATTTTTTGTATCATGAAAATCCGCTGAAATTTGTCGGGATCGAACTAGAAACTTGAGTGAACAAGGCCAGCGACTAACCAACTACGCGACCCAGCTGGCTAGAAAAGAAAGATTATGTGGTTCATTAGAATGGCACTAGAAGTAATGCAGAGACTATTATAGAAGCTACGATTAAATAATGAGGATTATACTCCAGAATTATGAGAGCACAGCACTTGCTCAAGTGTAATCTATTGAAATCACAAAATCACATTTCAAATTTATGAGACTCATCACTTATAGTATTCGTATATTGTGTGTACACACCCAAGCATATATATATATATATATATATAGTATGATAAAATAAAATAATAAAAGGCAAATTGTAATTCCTACAAAACCAAGAATGAATGAAAATGAATTTTAAAACCTATAAAAAAGTACCAAAATATAAGTAGACATTTAAAAAGTCAATCGACCAAAATGGAACATTATTATATTTTCTAGAACTGTCACTGAATTAGGACAGTAAAATAGGGTTAAGCTTGCTTTACAGGATCCAACCTTCCCCCTCCAGCAGAAGGTCTCGGCATAATAGTGCATTAGAAAGTGAAGAAATGAAGCAAGCCTGATAATAGCACGTGTAAGCGAAAGAACTATTTATTACAAAAAAAACCGAATTGAATGGCTATTGTAATATTGTACAATGTTACATATTGAAACAAACAATTAACCAAAAATATGAACTTAACTTACAAATTTTTTTAAATATATATATGTAATGAAATTTTATTTCGAAGGGAGAATAGGATATATTTTTCATGGTATATCAAGGAATTTTTAAATTTTTGATTTGAAATTATATCTCTCCAAAAGAAAACATTTTGTAAAAAAGAGGAACCTTTAAAATTTAGAAAAGAGATAAAATGTATAAAACTAAATTTATCTCATTCAAGAAAAATACGAATATTTCCATTAATTTTAAAATACCTGATTGTATCATTTGCAAATAACTCGAATTTTAAATGTTTATTGAAGTATAATACAGATTTGAGAACCAATTAAAACTAGCGCTGCTTACTTTTAGAATAAACAGATTCAACATAACTAATTGAATTTTTAGGCGATATCAAAATGTACTTAATATGTTTTAATCGGAAGAAGTACTGATAGAATGGAATTATTTATAACATAGGATTTTCTGGCTAACATGTAGAAATTATTGTAAGAATTTTTTCAGTTTCTAATTGAATGCACTCATATTTATTTAAAAAAAACGTGAAATATTCATATTATTTTTAAAAATCGAAGCAACTTGCAAGTAAGAAGATGCATAGAAAAATAAGAAAAAACCCAACAATAAGATATAAATTTAAAATTATGTTGATTAAGTTGTATATTTTAAGGTAACACGCAGAGTTTGGTCTGGAGCAAAGCGATTACAACTGCAAGCTGTGAGTGATACTTAAGTACATTATTTGACATCAGCGAAAAAATCCCAACGTTTTCACTAACATTATTCCCTGGTGTATTTTTGCATTTATTTGCACTTTAAAATAGTTAAAATTTCAATAAAATTACAACACCGCAAAAAAACAAAAATCAAATTTTAGCCACTTATAAGATCGCAAATCGATATGTATAGGGCCCCCTTTTGGACATGAGCTTTGTAAACGCAGGGAAAACGCCAATCGCCTTCCAATCTCAGCATCGACATGACATTTATGGATTCTGTTGTTAGAAAGTTCGTGTTCTTAGAGACTCAAGCTACCCGATTTATGAGCTTAAACATCACAAACTCGCTACCGACCTGCCTCAAACGCTAATCGCAGAAAACGAGTTGATCTAATAACAAAAAGAGGGGGGGAAAGGTTCTCCCAAAATATCTTGCAATTCAGAGATTGATATGATAAACTTTCATTCACCTCGCGAAACAATCCCCTCCAGCCCACTGGTTATTTTTTTCCATAAACCGATGATTTTCTTTCAGTGGCATAATTGAATTGTTCAAGAGAACTTGTACTTAAAATGCGGTGTGTTTTTATAGAATTGTTTCGATTGTGTACAACAATAAAACGTGGACCAAAAGCTTATCTCCAAATAATTCCAAAAACTTTGTTATAGTAATGTATCAGAGCGACTCTCATATCAAAAGAATTACTCAAAACAACTGGGCACAAATCATTCTCTTTTCCCGTATCTGGATTTGTAGACAGATGTAAAAAGTTATTATTTCGTCTGCTCTTGAAATAAATTGCCTTTTTTATTTAAAGCAACATACAATTTTTACAAGCATTATGTAAAATTTATATACATTGGTATTTAAAATTAAGGACACAAAATCTTTGATAACTGGGAAATAATCGGTTTATTGTAATAAAATTTCGTATAGATATACTACTCTCTTGTGTGGAAGAAAACGCTAATTACAACATAATCAAATCATGATAAGGCCTTGAAAAAGGTCAGTCTTATATGGAATGTGATTAACATGCATTGCTACATAAGCATCTCAGTGAAACGTCACACTGTTAATGAGGATGTTGAAAATATGCTTGTAGCAATAAGTCCCATTCTTCAACGATGTGGGATAGAGAGAGACTGCGTGTAATGGCTTTTCCTAGATCATTCCAAACATATACAAGATTGACTTCACAAGCCAGCTCATACGACGAATATCAAGAAACCATCACAATGTGTGAACCTCGAAGGAAGACCGGCCCTGCAACATCCCGGAAAAATTACTCCCCGGTTTTCCCTATAGCACTGTGCAGCGACACTACCCGCAACAAGACGTACAGCGGTGTAGAAATGTCCAACACGATACTGCTTCAGACAATGATTCTTTCGCCACAAAATTGGTTGATTTTCTTTACGTGAGAGGGATCGTAGTGACCTCCATATTCCTTTCAGAAAGGGGATTTAACGAAAATAAATCTACAGACTGAATCTCGACTCACTAGTAAACAGAATAAACTCCAATTCTTAATGGGGTAAGGAATAATGTGTTTGGTTCCACGAGAAAGATTTGTAACCGTTGTCTATGTCGTCGTGCATTTAATATCCAGATACAGATCCTGTGTAGATGTCGTCGTTTTGGGGCGGCCATGTCCGAGCTTCCCTGTGATATCACTACTTATTTGAAACTGATTCTCTAACTTGGATATCACCTTTGGTGCTACTTGTAACCTTCAAGCCACTTCGACTTGGCAGTCTTAAGTGTCAAGACCAGTGCCGGATTTTAGCCATTGGGCATTTGGGGCGGCCGCCCGAATAAGCTGGACTTAACCAGATTTTTTGGATATAAATTTCGATCCTCCAGTGTCAAGGGGGTTTGTAGATCTTCTGCACCCAGGGCCCGAAACGAGCTTAAATCGGCACTGGTCGAGACTATCCAAATTCAAGCCTAACAATCGTTCTTTGAATCTCTCTCATTTAAACTACTATGAGAATTCATTCACATTGCCAACAATCAAACTTAGAGTTTTAATCAATATTCTCAGCTCTGCAAGCAAATGTGTCTAGGATGCTAATGTGGCTACGGTAGCCTGGTGGTCAAGGTAGCTGGCTCGTGGGCGGCGTGTCATGAGTTCGAGCCCAGTGTTGCTGAAGACCCGCAGTGTAAGGAGGCAATGCACGTTAAATCTGTCAAGACTCAAACGTCATCCCGTTGATGTGATGTGGAAGCTAGGAGAGGGGACTGCCAGCTCAGGTGTCGTACTCGTCACTTGACCATGGTTCAAAATTATGAGGTCCGTCGCTAAAAGCCCTAAAGTAGCTGAATAGTTTGACGAAAATATTCACTTATTCACTCGGATGCTAAGACACTTAAATTCCCCATTGTTTTACAAAACTAACGCTGAGCGTCATTTACTCCAAATTGGAGGTTAAGAACTCAAGACTTGTTATTTCGAAATATTTAAATTGTGAGTTTTATCAATTTCACAGTGGCAGTTTTAATTTATTGCGAGAAAAGTTTATGTGTGTACTTTGGACACTACTATATATAAAAATATTATTTAAATCAACTGTTCTCAAACTGTGGTCCACGGACCCAGGGGTGCCCCACACCTTTCTAGGGGTCCGCGAAGGTCCCTCATTTAGTTAAGATTTTCCAATTTTACAAACTCTGAAAGGCATTTTGGCGTTGAGATCGAAGGTTTCAAATATTGCACCTAATAAATAAAAGCACTTGTAAAAGAAATGCAGCACCATTCTTCTCATTAAATTTTTTAATTAATCAGCTAAGTACGTTATTATTTATATATATATTTGAATTTAGTATATTTTGTAATGTTTTTATATTAAATTAGATGTTTACTGTTCCTTAAAGGAAGAAACGAAGTGTTGAAAAAGTCTGTATAAGTAGCAGAGACAGTCTTAGGATTATTGAGGAACCTTGAAGTCCCTAGACCATGTGTTGGGAATCAGCAAATGTGCTCATAATATTGAGGGTCCACGATGTCAGGCTGATACATAAAGAAGGGTGATCGAAAGTTTAAGAGCCGCTGTCTTAAATTATTATAATATAGATGTATTATAGTTTACGTAGATAGTACAAATATGTATATTTAATACACAAAACGCTGTATTACTTAATGTCGCATTTTTGTGAAAAATTCAAGCTAACCCGATTTAACTTTATTTCATTCTTTTTAATGAATATTTCACGATAGTTATACAAAGAGCACTTGGTAATAAATCTTGTAATATTGAATGATTGTCGAATAATAAATGTGATGCCTGAAATGGGGTATCAAGCTCTTCAGCAAGACTAAATCAATCATTTTAGAAATTGGGAAATTGGTTTTGTAGTTTTCTAAATCCTTAATGGTTGTTCTCGAATCCTTTTGGGGAAAAGAAGGGCATTTTTAGACTATACGCTTTTCAGATATATTATCGTGCCTTTTTTTTTAACATTTTATAGTCAAACCACAGAGCAAAATGCTTTAAAAAGCTGATAAACATTTTATTATTTGGCGAGACATTCCATTTAAGCTCAGTTAATCATATGAATAATTACAGAATAACTGTCGGATCTTCTATACCATACAGTGGGAGGATTTTCTGACTTTAATTTGACTCCTTTTGCAGAGAGAGAGTTATGTTATTCTACAGCTTAGTCTTTATTTTCAAGTCTCTTAGCTAGGATCGAAACTTAATTTTCCTTCTCATTACATAAGTGTATTTTGACAGGATTTGAATTGAACCACGATTCAATAACAAGGACGATACAAGGACTATCTTAATTTTTATATCCTGTGACCTTGAAAAGAAGCTGATGTACATCACATCTGCCGAGGCTCAAAGTCCATTCATAGGCGTGATTGGGAATTTCGGAGAGTGATCCTTGTGGTTTGTCTGTAGTTCAAAATTACGACGACCACCACCAACAGCCTTCGTACTGCTTCTGAGAGTCACATTGATAAAATAATAAATCAATCCACATCGTGAGACTCAGTACCATTTCACGGGTCATTATTCCACCTGACGGAACTTTAATAAAATCTGTACCAACAGACTCAAACATCACCGGCCACAACATTTTACCAATATTCACTTGACTACCGTGGTAGCTTATATTTTAAAAATTTCCTAGTAATAATTATATAATTGCATATTCAGTACATAGAGACTTAGGTCAGGATAGTTTACATCATTTTTAAAAAATGATATAAGTAGTACAGTAGTTTTTCATCGAAAGACACACTATGTGCATGCAATGTATTGCGCTTTTTTTATAAAAATATTTATACAATGATTAATTTATTAGAGTGCAGTTAAAGTGAGGTTGTCTTTGAGCTTCACAACGAACTACTGGCCCTAAGTTTTAAACTTATGTTAGAATGATGGAGATAATCTGCCTTACACTTTATCAATCCGCTTTACGTGGTGACCTTAACGTTATATAGAATCAATTTACAGCAATATTTCTTGTATTTCACACATTAGATATCAGATAAATTGAATTATAAACTATTTTTTTAATATTTAATGGTTAATTTAACCACTCTTTTTATATACTATAGATATTCTATAGATAAACTCAGCATTTGTACAGAATTGTACGCACTGAAACTTCATAATATGATAAATATATATCTGTAATTGTAATAGAAAATTAAATTCCTGTTTTTAACTATCTAGTTAAAAAATCAATATACAGAACACAATACAAGTGTTGCAAATGTAAAAGCATTGAATCCAACTTGGCACAATATTCTTTCAAAAATAAAACTGTTTCATTAAAAAAAAAATGTTTTTTAGAAAGCCTTCAAATTTGTCATGATTTGTTCATTTTATTAAAACTTAATTTTATGCATACTTCGTTATATTTTGCATTGCATCTAAGAGTAAATAGAGTTAAAAAATACAATTTATTTAACGTCTTATTGGTACTGTACCAATCCGAAATGCTGCTCTTATAGCTCACACGCTAAAGATTTTGAAATAAATTCCTTTACCACATGCACTCAGATTTTTAAATAAAATCTAAATGCATCTAATATAATTTTTAAACCAGCATACGTGAGTTTAAAAGAACCTTCTTTCTGTTGTCTTGAAATAACTATTCTAGTGTTACGCAACGAGCGTTTATGTGAAACTCATTAAAGATAGTATCCTGGAATAGATTGTTACACAAATGGGATTCAGTAAATCTAACAAACTTAATTAGTAGGAGCATACGCGTAGAGAATTTCTGCAATAATTTCAGATAACTATTCTACAAATATTGTCGTTCTACTTTCAACTAGGCGCATTTGTAACTCCCAATAGTGTTGAAAACTTAATAAACGAACAAAAATATCAACCAATTTCATTGCTTAGTAAGTAATCATAATTTTCAACCGTGGTTGTAAGGAAGTTCTCTCTTAAGAGCAATTAAGACTAAATTATATTTATTAATTTCTAAGAAGCGAAATAACCAGATACCAGTGTTGTTGCAAATGTTAATGCATTTCAAGCTTTATAAGTATATCTATTAAAAAATTTCGGGTAGATATTTTTTTTAGAAAAAGAAGTTATTAACTAGATTATGTGTTTCATTCTTTTTAGCATAAGCATTCTTAAGGCTCGAATAAAATATTTAGAAAGATTTCTTTGGATTGTTTTGTATATGCGGTTTTCAAATATTTACCGCTTATTCTAATCTGTTCACAGTCAGCGGCTCTCTCTCTGTTTTTCTAAATAATAAGCTTATTAGCTGCATTTTCATTACAATTTTTTATTTATTTTGGTTACTTTTTATTGAATATGTAACATTTAGAAACATTTATAGAATATTAATTTGTTTTCCTTACAAACCAGTTAATGAAATTTTAAAATGTCCTGCATATTTGAAGTTATGTATCACATTAAGAAAGACTTAAATACTTTGAAAATTAAAAATTGGAGAGGTGTCGCTACAAATAGAGGTCGCTGGAAGGAACGAGTGGTTGAGGCAGCCAAATCCGAAAGGAAAAGTTGGGCTTTTGAAGTATAAGAAAATAAACAGCCGCTCAATGAAGGCTCATAAATTTTTTTAAAAAAAGCATCATTTGCTGTTTTTACTTATTTCAGCGAAAGAAAAAATTGCAAAAATGAAACTGGCATTGTAAAATGATCATAACAATAAAAAATTTTAAGAAATTGCTTAATTTTTTTAATAAAAATATGTTTTATAAATGTTAATTAATATAAATAGATTATATCACTCTGAAGTGGTTTTTAATTGGTGACCTGGCTTAGTGATTTTATGAACAACACAATCAGCTTATTTTATTTAAATCCCTCCCCCCCCCAAAAAATGGAACTTTGTATTCATTATCTTATAAGGGTATGGAATAAATAAATTACCGTTCCATTAATTGCATTCTTAATGCAAAAATACCGCAAATAAATTTAACGCTCGCATCTGATATGAACAGTGGCGCACACATGGGGGGTGTCCTGGGGTTCCGGACACCCCCCAAAGCCCTCGAGTTTTTTTCGATTGATGATAATTCAAAAAATTTAACGTAACATTTAATTAAGTACTTTTAGTTACAAATTAATTTTATTAATTAATGCTAATTATAAATCCAATAATTTATTTTTTACTGTTTTTTGTTAACAAAATCAATAGAACCAATTGGTGTTCTCTTGAGATATGATACGAGTTGGGGGACTTTCGACCATGAAATTTCGACTTTCGACCCTCTTGGAAAATTTCTGTGTGCGCTACTGGATATGAACAATAAAAATTTCTACATTGTGTAAAATATTTTTCATAAATAAAAACTGATATTTTTATTTATTTAGGCAGTATTTAGAATATTAGATACCATTTATGCATTACCTTTTCTTGCATTTATTTCTTAATGAACATATTTTTCTGCTGCATACACTGGTGTAGCTTATTTTTTTTCCTAATATAGCTAATTCATTCATCATTTTATGCATGCACGCACACAGAAATATATATATATATATTCCCAAATATAAATATTTACTATTATATTATTTGGGCCGTTCTTTGTCTTGTGTTTGTGTGCACTGTCTTTTGTTTTCGTACTTATATTGCATTAAGTTAAAACTATTTATGATAGTATGTGTGTGTATGTTTGGAAAATGAAGAAAGAAATCCATATATAATTGAAAAACCCTTATCAAAATATATCTTGAATTTTTGAGTATCATGGCTTATTGAACAAAAAGGTCAAGAAGAATTCTTGCTATACGAACTGCATAATTAAGTACCAATGTTGGGTTTCTAATTCTGAACTAAAATTCGTGTCTAAAAAGAACCTCGAGAATTTTAAAGACAATTAAAAGTAAATATAGATTTTTTTAATTCTACATAATGACCTTAGGCAAAATTAAGTATCAAATCAGCTGTTCTCCGACTTTCACCATCCCATAAGCTAAAGACTACCGCTACCTCTAAAATATGAGCAATAGATGTATCATAATCCGCATTTTGAAAAAAAAAATTATCTATATTTTAAAAACAAACACCATCTTTATACATTTCATAAACCAGAAGGTATTTCTGGAAATATTTCATAATCGCGTGATGATTCGATTGATAAATTATACATTTCACACGTTTCATAATACACAAATACTTTTCATGGACAGGGAGTCAGGTTTCAGTTTTCAGTTGCTACCATTATTCTGTTCCATTTAGATTGCAGAAAATAATTCTCAGAACCCTTCTCCCAGCAAATCATATGAAACAGGCACCACTCCAATATAACTCTTCATCATCCAGATTGTATACCCATTACATTCCTATTCGAAACCGGGGGTTATGCGATTGCTCACCATTATTACACCAAGACCACCCCACCATGTACAGCTCCACCCTCTGAATTTCCAGAGCACCCCTCGACTTTAAAGGCGCCTCGTTCATTTCTGGCGTCGATTGTTATTTGGGCAATTGGAAATGAAAGGACCACTTCCGAATCGCGGCTAATTTCTACTCGATCGCTTTTCTGCACGGGGCACCTCCGACTCTTTCGATTAGCATCGCTCTCACATTAGTCGCTCATTTAGTGCCCCGTGTATCGAGTGGCCATTGTTCCTAGGAGACGAGGTAAGTATGGACTCGGAATGTTGGAAGCTCCAGGTAAGTTCAGAGAGTGGAGCTTGTTAGAGGAATATTGCTACAACGCACCAGGGGAGATAAAACAATTTATGTTAAGTGTAAAGAGTTTGCATTGGTTGGATGGTATTGTGGAATCATTACTAGAAGTGATATGAGCTTTCATCTTTCTAATCAATGCAAATAAAGGAACCACGGAGAGCAAACGCCTGTGTTATCTTTCGTGAATAAGTTTATTTATTTAATGATTCTTTATAAACAGTGCATGCTAGGAAGAGAATGACAGAGTTACCTTAGGGAATTTAATAATTTTATGTTTAATTCGATCGTAAAGTAAATTAATCTCATAAATTTGTTAGGTCATTGTGTTAACATTGATCCTTTATCGTAAACTAAAGAAAGTTATATTATAATTTTATTTCATAACAATAAAAGAGGTGTAATCAGTCGATGTAGGATAAATATATTTAAGTATTTTGATACGCGTGACTGTATTATTATCATCACTGCTTTAACCAGATGAAGGTAAACACATACTTCTTTTGCCGTGGAAGACTGGAGGTGAGTGAACAAATTTTGATGGTCAGCACAAAAATTGAGACATTAATTATATTTTTATGAAGAGCTAGTTTCAAAAAGGATTAGTAACAAAATCTATTGGAGAATATGGGTTATACTTTTTTTTAAAAAAATTATCTTCTACTTTTAGCGAAATTTCTTCTGAGTTTAGAGAGTTCTTGACTACCTATTTAAGATGAATCTAGCGACATTTGAAAGTGATCGTTGGCAACCATGATAAATTGGTGGCATCACACTTCAATTTGTTGATATTGCTTTGCATTATCGGCTTGCACTTGCTTTTTGTGAAAATTTTCAGTTATATGGAAATGTAAATAGACGTAAATAATTGACAAATCCTTTTCGTGGTCCGTCATATACTGGTCAATCGTATTAGTACTCCACCAAATATAAATTTATACATTGGAGTTCTAAAGGTTAGCAAACCACTGATCTATATCTCCAGGTTGCGTCAAGGTTCAGTTGTATCGAAATCACATTTAATTAACATTACCTTTATAATTAATGTCCAGCCTTCCAGGAAAAAACGATTTAATTTCATTTTTAATGACAGAATTGTCAGGTATGCAGAAAATTCTGAACGAGATTTATACGAGCTACTGTTAATATATACATAGAAAAAATTAATACCGAATCTAAATAAATTTATAGTTAATTTCTGTTAAAAAAAAGTTTCATTGTGAGCTACACAATGGAACCTTTTAAAATAAAATATGTTTTTGTGATCTCATGATAACACCTTCGTTTGCTAAAAAAAACTTCATTCTATAGTTTTTAAATATATTAATTAAATCAATGGAATCTTAACAATGCAACAAAGCAATTCTGTTAGGATAATATGATTATAACTTTGAAGGGTTAGGTACATATTCCCTTTTGCATTAAAAAATACATCCCATCTTTTTTCTTATTTGTTTCCCTCGTTTTTTTTTTAACAAAAATTGGTACCGTGTGGACAACTGAAATATATGAAAAAAGCCCAAAACAAAATATTTGTATGTTTAACAATGAAATGAAAACACAGATAACCCTAACAGCGAATATTATAAATATTCTAGTTTCTAAAATCACAATAGGCAAAAACCAGGAAAATGAAAATAAAACAATACATTTCCATGTACTTAACATTGGAAAGCAAATAAATATGTACTTCAATAGAATATAATCAAAAACGGTTTTCCTTTATGTCTCTAGAGAGAAATACGTATTTTTAGAAATTTGTGAATGCTCATATTTTCTTCAAACTCGGAGAAAAATGAACAGGATAGATATTGCATCCTTGTATCGAAAACTATTTTCATACTTGCAACACGTTTTAAATTACGAAAAAAATTTTTTTTCTAAAAATGATTTAAAATACATCAGTAGTTTGAAAAAATGTCGTTACCTTTGTCGAGAAAATTAAAATCCAAACAAATGAATAAAAAAATTAATCATGATTTCAATTCAAAATATCCATGCGGAAAAAAAATTCCTGATTTTATACCATTATCATAATATATTCAAATAATGAATACACTGGCCTTAATAATTCTGAATCCCTAATATAACGTTCATATTAAAACATATTTTTTTTCTAAATCAAAAGAAAGGTAAGCGTTCTTGTAAATTTTTAATAAAATACATTAATTCAACTGAATGTGATTACAATTAAATCTACTTTATTTATAAAAATCATACATTGTATTATTCACTAAAATATCTTGTTCTTTTCACAATCACATGCCTGGTCGTATTATAATCCATCACGTGAGGATAACTAATCTTTCACACCATGCCACATAAAGAGCTGGAGATGCCGTTCAAGCATTGCCGATCAAGAGGCAGTATTGCAAAGCAATGGCGCATATTGATAAGAATTGCATTACAATTATTCAAACAGCAAGTGGACGCAGCTCAAAATTACAAAGTCAGTATAATCCTCAATAGCATTTGAATCAAGCTAAATCAATAAAATTGAAAATTAATAACAAACGAGAAACACACACACAAGAACAGAATAATGCAGTCATCTTCCTCATGGCATTGTTTTGTTTCATTTCATAGCCTGCTAGAAAGGAATAATTAAAAACGATTTAAGTCCGAAAATAATTAACAAGCGACAGGAGGAAAGTAAATACCTTATTTTTCTTGATTTTAAGTGTTATTTCTGAGACATAAATTCGTATATCTGCAAAACAAAAAGAAAAACAAGAAATTTTCAGAACAATCAACGTGGTAACAAATGCGAGTAAATAGGAGGGGTAGTATTTTTAGTTTCTTTCGTCTTACAGCTTACCCTTTTGGTACCTTCGATTGCAGAGAGTTCTATAGGTGAAGTCTAAAATTTAAGTTACAATAACACAGTATGGATATACACGAGGATTATTGATGGCATAATTAAGTCCTCATAAATGAGTCAAGTTAATCATATCAAGTACCGAAGGTATATTTATTATGTAACCTGTTATATCTCACTTTCTTAACTTCCAAAACACACCACGGAAAAGCTTTGAAGCTCATTATTATTTAACGTTTAGTAATTCCTGAACAAGCTATCTGATAAAATCAGGACACGAACTCGAGATTCGTCTTCATATTTGAAGGCTCTCTAAAAATGTATCCAACCCCACCTAGGAAAAATATATCACTTACGTGATGAGACTGAGATTCGTAATCTCCTTCAAAGTAAGCCTCTTGTTCCTCCACACACTTCGCACAACGATCTTTCCACTTCCGAAAACACTTCTGGATGGCTCCTTTTGAAATGACGTTCCTCTCCACCGTCGCGTTATATCTTAACTCTTTTCACTCTCAAATATGGGATCCTTTACATTTCAGAAACAACTAGAAATCACAAGGAGCACTGTCTGGGAGAGATGAAATTTCCTCTTCTAAGTTTCTCGCACAGTCAAACGACTGTCTCCTTTTACCAATCTCAACATTTTGTGGTCTCCCAGAATGCTGGTCGTTCTTCACAGTAGTGCAGCAATTTTTGAATTGATTGAACTACTTCTCATTTGTGTCACATCCATAACATCGTCTCCAAACACCTACTGAATCTTCTGAATTGTTTTGCTTCAAGGATCGCCAAGTGTTTGCCGGAATTAGATGTAGTATCTTTGTTCAACTTTTTGGCTCATTTTGAAAGAAGTTAAAAATACGAAGAACACTTATGAAGGAACTTGATGGCCAGCAGGTAACGACTGACACCTTCGAACAAGGAAGAAACAATTTAAGCAGTGTATTAAGCTGTTACCTTCTATTGTGCAAAATGGCATCCAATCACTACTGTATGCGGGGAACTTCAAGGTCAGGTACTTTTTTGATATCCTTGTATTACTGGCCATAATGATAGCAACGCTGATGACTGGCTATACGGCAGCCATCTTAAGTTCTAAATTGTAATTATATAGAAATTTTTATTGTATTCAGATTCTCAATCTATGTTTATATTAGTGAAACAATATGAAATTTTATACATTTTGAGCAATATGACTGTTGCATGAAATTTTAATCTGTGTGTGTGTGATTCACAATTTTTTTTTAATTTAAAAATACAAGATGCATCTAATACAATTGGGTTTTTAAAAGAAAATCTGCAATATTAAAATAGACTATAGGATTTCATTTTTTCCGAAAAACTTTATTACAGAGAGCCCATAATAATTTGATAAAAGAACGGCTTTAAAATTAACAATGCAGCTACTTCAGAAATATTTTAGTTAGATCATCAAGAACCTTTTTAATATGCACATCTTGAGACACGAAGATTAATTAGTAAAATTAGCGATTATAAAATAATTAATCGCATTTAACGACCATTGTTCTTCTCTGCTAATAACAGGTGAAACAAAATAGGTATCCTTCGTAATAAATTATCAATCTCAATCAATCTTTCAATTAAGCAGAAGTAAACACAATGCTTTCCACAGTACTGTTGACAGTAACAGTAGAAATAAACTAACAAAACTAATTCACCACCATTCTTTTCCACACCTTGCCATTAATCATTCTTTACTTCCGCAAATAAGGATTTTGAACGGACTCAATGAAGAAAAATCCATATTATTAAAAATAATGTCAACCCTTTTATTATTAATTGTTCTGGTCCCTTTAACAACAGGTTCCCTACTCTTTATTGATGATGCCTTCAACTCAAAGGGCTTAGAATTTAACTAAGGGTTTCAGTAGAAGAACAGTTCATATTTATTTCCCCGCTTTTCGTAGCTGAAGCTGGTGCTACATTGATATCGATTTATTGGCTGAATTTCCTTGGGGTCTATATTTTCTCTGCTCTATTTTTCCAATACTGTCAAAAAGATAAAACGTAACATATTTAAACGTCAATTTGCATCCAATGCACGACATCATTTCTGTAAATTTTAGAACAGGTGAATAACTGCAGCAAGTGTTGGATTATAACATTATTTTACATTATTCTGTGGATTTTATAAAATACTGTATACTCTTCTATACCCATTATTTATGCAGCTTCTTCGTTGAACTATACTTTAATTGCAGTAATGATTCATTTTCATATATTTAAGCAATTACTATAAGGATTCTGTAAAAGCTTTTTTTAAGATACGAAAAGCAGTGCTGGGAAAATACAATGAATAATTTTTACAGTTACCAATCGGTTATGTTATTGAAAGTATGAGTATTTAAAGCGATTTGGGGGGGGGAGGAAAGGTTTTAACATTCAGTATTCTTCAAAAGGCATTCCATGTTTTTTTATAAACAAGTCAAAGAAACATTTCTTTTCTCCTGTATCACTTACTATTTTTATTTTATGCAATTTCATCATTCCCATCCATTCTTTATGGGTTAATGATGATAATTTATAGAAAATAAAACTCTCACACCATGTAAGTAAAATCATTCTTTACTTGACATGAACCTTTTTTTTTGTCATTAATGTATACTTAAGCAATATATATATAGCTAAGCAGTATTTTAATCTACAGCACATATTGCATTGCTTGACAATTGCTAAGGAACTATGACAGACGCGCTTCGTTATTATTAGGAAACAATTTACTCCATCAACTTCAAATTTAGTTTTTAATAAATAATCCAGTCTTTGAATAATAAATATTAAAATAAATTAAAAAAGGGGAGTGGTTAAACTTAACTTGAATCATATATTATTAAGGGTTATAATGATATTTATTCATACTCTGTTCTTTAATAGTAGACTTCTAATAACGAGATCTGTGATTCAGGCAGTTAAAGTCTGAACCTCTACCGGTAAAGTTGCTCTGATATCCATTACGCTTCTATAACCTCTTTTAATTCATTTATCCCTTTTTTTATATCCTTTCTCTAATCTTTTTTTTCTCGATCTTTCCTTTTATCCATTCACAACATTTTTACTAAAATAGTAATGTTTATCTGCACACACATCATGGTTCTTTCAAAATATAAGGTTCTTATAATACAGCAGCCTAAGAGGTTAGTTAAGGAAAATGCGCTTGAAAACCGACAAAACATAATTTTTAAAATATTTAATAGTAGACATTGATTAAAGAAATGGAAATTAGAGATTAGATTTAATAAAATTACTGTGCAATAAGTTTTTTTGGAAAATATGATAGAAATTTTGACACACGTAAAGCAAATTTTTTTTTAATGAAAATCCGCTTATTGAAACAATTTTACAGAAAACATTTTTTTATTCGAAATGAAGGTACTTAACAGGAACTGTGACCTCCTCGTACACTAACTGTCAAGGTCAGCAAGGAAGATACTATCCCATTCCTATCTCAAGGCAATTTTAACCTCCAACATTGTTTGCAGCGTTTAATTTCTTTGTAAAAACGTCTATTAAGTTCCAAGAATGTTCAATAGAATTTAAGTTTGCTGAATAAACAGGCTATTACATTCAAACAGTGTCTTCACCCTCTAGAGCAGGGGTACTCAACCTTTTTTTTTCCAACCGGAAAACATACGTATGACAACTATTTCACGTGGGCCGCAACATGAGGATTCAGGATTAAATGAGGGGGGAGGGGAATTATAAGATCAAATTACATTAAAAAATTGGAAAGTTTATCAGAATATTATTACTCATACTTTTGTATTTTATTTTGAAAAACTATACTAATCTCTATCAAACTCAACTTACAAAAAAAACATTTTATGCATTTTTTGCCCAGTTTTGAGGTAATTTCGGTGTCCTTTCATCAATGATCCAAGCCCCTTGTTTGCACTTTATTGTCATAAAAACAAAGCTGCCAATTACTTTGATAATTTGATTTTTTTCTTTTGACAAAGTCTCGCTTACTTTTATTTAAGATATTAATTTATCAAATGCGGATGTGTGTGTGTGTGTGGTAGCAAAGAGCTTTTACTGAATTTCGGGCTGAAATCAGTATTATTTGTGTAAAATAAGTTCAAACTTGCTTGTGCATTTTTATTTCAAACTTATGCAAATACTTTTTGATTTTACTAAAAAAAAATATCAGAACAAACAACTAAATTCATCAGATAATACATCGAAAGCATTTAAGAAACACAAACCATTTCTGTTTGATTTCATATGTTATCCTTAACAATTTCATATTTTTATCAATACCTATAATGTAACAAAGTTATTTGTTACCTCTGCATTGTGTGACATTACCACTGACAAAGTATTTTGTTACTGTTGCAAACAATTTTTAAGAAAGCCAATTTATCTCGTCTTGAAAAAGATTCTTAAGAAAAAGAGCCATTGAAATATCTGTGCTTAAGGTATAGTGACGAGCAAAATAATATTTTTTTTTCATCTATAACATTTTCAAGACAAATAAAAAAAAATTAATGACCCATGTTTGTTCATATCTACGAAATAGTCAAGATCCCAATCGTCTTGAAACAACAAATATTCTTTAAATATTTTTCGCTTGGAAGACATGAGGGTTAATTAAAAATTAGTTCCACCCGTAAAATGATCGTTGATACACTGTTATTTATTATCATTCACCTTTAAAATTACAAAAAGAAAAAAAAAAGTTGAATCTTAATTTGATCCAGCACGACATCGATAGCAAAATTTATATATGTAATTGCTTGAATGATATAATTTCTCGATAAATTTTTAATGCATTGTTCTTAAATAACTGAATTTGTTAGTATAGCGGACAATGACCGGTTCACTCAGAAAGGTCCAGTGGGCCACATGCGGCCCGCAGGTTGAGTATCACTGCTCTAGAATTTCGGAGGCCTCTAATGTCCTGTGTAGTAGATATATAATGTCACCCATGAGCAGAAAGTTTGAACTCACTGCACCTGGTGAACGATGAATATATGAGACCAATACTACTGTGATGTGATGCTACTTGCATCAAAGATGTGTAGCGATGTTTTGGTAGTACGCATAATACCCGTTCACACCATGACATCTAGGCCATACTGATGAACCGCATGAACATTCTGGGGTCCATAACGGGTTCTGCTATCTCTCCACAATAGTTGGTGTCCAGATGTTTCTTCAGAATTAACTTAGAAATACAAATGATATATAAAGAAAAAATATGCCATATTATTTTGTGTTTATCTTGAAAATATGGATTTTAAAGTTTTGTAACGTGTGTGATACTTTTAATATTTTTCTGTAATACATTTTAACAAAATAAATTAAATCAATTCATGTGCTGTTTTGCATTTCACATACAAGTTCTACAAAAGTAAATGCGATGAAAAGTCTTCGAGATATGCTTGTATTCTTTCATGGAAGCGATATAAATATTCTTCAATATTTCAAATAGTATTCATGAATCAGTGGCGTAACGGAAAGTCGGGTATCGGGAAACCAAATCCAAATACGTACTTGGCGTCTGTCAGGCAGTAAGGCCCCTACAACCTTGCCTCCCCTGCAATAATCCAGTGGCGTAACGTACTCCTGCAATACGAAGGTGTACGTTACGCCACTGTCGTGAATAGGTATGATGAAATATATATAAATATCTAAAACTTAACCTTTAGATTTTTACTATTTTAAATTGAACCCATACGTAACAATTAATATTTTATTTACTCTATGTGTGCGCGCGATATTTTTAACCCACACTAATACCTTTAAAGACATATTTATTATCACATCATATATATGCATAAATTTTATGTTAAAAGTGCAGTTTTAATATATGTTTTGACTTATGCATCAGAGACTTGGCCATTGACTTTACGTGATGAGGAAGCTTTGGGAATTTTCGAGTGAAAGATCTTCCGCTTGGTGGAATCTAAGTGAATGGATCATGGAGAAGAAGATCTAACTTAGAAATATACATAATTTATCAACAACCTGATATTGTAAAATTTGTCAAATTACAGAGATTTAAATGGGCTGGTCATTTGGCTGGAATGAATTAAGATTGTAGCTGCAAGAAAGTCTTTCTGACAAAGGCCATGGGGAATAGACCTCGGGGCAGACCCCCGTTAAGATGGATTGACTGTGTCAAAAAAGACCTAATTATTTTAAAGGTTAAAACAATAGTAGAGATGCCTGTAGAAAACTTCTGGAGAAGGCCAGGGTCCACCCAGTGCTGTCGAGCCATTGAAGAAGTTTCATAAAAGGTATAGTTTATCATATTGTTCAAACTTCATTGGTAATTATTAATAATCATTGATTATAATTCATATTACTCAGATTTATTACTTTAGCCGTAACACATACTGACATATGTACTACACATATGCATCAGTAGTAAACGCCGAAAATTTCACAAATTGATGTTCAAAAAATTTATGAGAAAAAATTAAAATGGTTTTACGCAATGTATGAAATAATAATCAAATCCACATATTTCAATTATGTAACGAAGCACCAAGTAAAAATGAAACAAAAAACTTATTCGCATTAAAAATACTACGGTCCTACAAATTACAAGTACTGTATATGCCTCTATCCAAGAAACCAAGAGTACATTTTAGATAAAATGTATTCATCAAAAGGTTCTATAATTCAATGAGGCTCATCAAAAGTAAAATGATGCACTATAAATGAAATTATATTTCAATATGTCATTTTAAGTATGCTAAGTTCAATTTGCATTAACTTTAAAATGCGACCTTCGTGAACAAAACGAAAATTGCATACGCCACATTCAAATATCAAGACTGACAGTTTTTTTTATCAAATGCCTTAAACGAGAAAGAATAAGAATTTTACATCCCTTTAAGAAAAAAAAAATCTTTTAAGGAATAAAATCTCCTTCGGTGCGACTCGTAATATAAGAGGGGGAAAGATTGAAGAGTTCGCAATTATCAATTCCAAAGTGCACCCCTATCTAACGGATGCATCCATAAGAGCAAGGCCCCGTTATCAATGATTGGATCGAAACAGCGAACTCCATCGCGTTTTCGTACATTGAATTTTATTAGAGCATGATGGCAGTTAAGAAGCTCAACAATGCTCCTTGCACTCCGTTTTAAAATCTCGACCCCCTTCCCCCTAAGTTTCAATCTCCCTTTTCCTTGAGGTACGTACATATAAAGCCACCAAGAGAGGAAACTGATCTCTCCAAATCCATTAGAAAAGAGAGAGAATCTCTTAAAAAGCGGAGAGAGACGCACACACATAAGGTTCTATCCCCCACCCCCAGGTTCGAAATTTGGGCATGTGATGGATCGGTAGAAGTACCAAGAAAAATGATCCAATAACCTAGGTAATGCGAGGCCACTCGCCGCTTCCCGAAATGGATTTTCCTCGACTAAGAGCACCCCCTATTGTTAAGGTTGGTGCAATCGGTGCGACAAGGTTTTTAAAAAGTTCCCGCGCGATATGATTATTATTCTCCGGACGAGATTTTCGAGGAGCTTCTATTTCGACTCCCCGCCCCTTCTTATCTGACGGTGTATAAAAGTAAGGGGATTTTACAGAAGAAAAATGAGGGTTTTATTATTTCATTATTATTTTTTGTGAGTGGAAAAGTCCCTCTCTCTCTCTCTTTCTCTTTCCAGACTATTATTTCTTGTACTTTAACGGCTGCCCACTACGCATAAATTTCCCATTAGAGGAGAAGAATGAAACCCGAGAATGTCCGAAAAGAAGACATTTGCGCCATTTTTTGGTCACAAAAGAAAGTTATTTTGAGAAGATACACCATAAGAAGAAAGAAAGAGAGAGAGACTTCTCTCTCTCTCGGTAACAATAGGGATGCATTCTGTAATAAAATACATAGAGTATTGCTTAGGGCTAAGGTTCTCAAGGTCATGATCTCAAGTCTGCTTATATCTTAATCATGATTGAAAATTGAATGTATCGTCACAATATGTGTCTAAAAAATAGTGTTTTCAGGGGGGTCTTTCAGTTGCAGAGACTTTTGAGATTTTGGACGTTTATATCTGTGATTAAAGTATTTTAAATACAATCAAACAGATCCATCTTATTTGTATCAGGTATTCCATAATCAAATCTCAAAATCATCACTGTACCTATATTTTCCAAAAACTTTCTTATTTCCCACCCTGTCCATTACAAGATATGAATAATTTCTTTTGAATTCATAGTGTGGTAAAGCATGTATTTGGATTTTTTTGGTAGGGAAAGCATACATCAAGACTCAGACTATTTAAATATAATGCAAATTTCACTACAAAAATAATGCAATTAAAAAAAAAATATTTATTGCAAGGATTTTTAATGTTATCATTTAAATGAAATTTTGTGAAAAAAAAGTAAGTAAATATTTTTATTATTTCTTCTAAGACCTGTCAGTGTATTCTTTTTAAAGCGTCCATGTATCTATATGGATAACGATTTGAAAAACATTCAAATATTAAATTACTACAGAAAAACAAAGGTTGTATTTATTCTTCAAACCAGTTCACGAAATAGATTTCGTTATTGTATTCAAAATGAATCTGTGATTCAAAATTTTGAATGAAAAGTTTGGGGAAGGCTTTGAGCGTGTAATACTTTGAAAGCAAACAGGTAGAAACGGAATAGTACACACAAACCCCGATATTGAGTATTTTTTTTTCATTATTGGACAATAAAACCCATGATATGCATTCTTGTATTCTTACGTGCATTGTCTGAAATAATGTTATTAATAGAAAAAAATAATATATTACAAACGAAATATTTCTAAACTATATGTAACCAACATGTAGATACATTATTTCATCACTTTTTTTAACATAATGAATATTTAATGCGGATTTTTTTTTCGAAAGATGGATTTATGTTTCAGTACTGCTACAAAAGAAATAATAATGTTGAAATAAATGCTTCTTTTTTATATTCTGTAGAATACACTGTTCTGCATGAAAGTATGCCCCAGTGCTATTCCTGCAAATTTCTATGTAAAAAGACATTCTGAATACGAATATGACCACTATTTTGTACCATGGCTCATCATTTTCTTGGGGTGGCGCCTTCTCCTCCTCTCTCTTCCTAATTTTATCAGAGGAAGTTTGGATTGTACTGTACAACATTGATTTTATGAATAACTCTCACACTTCGTGTTTGGCGCAGTAAATTGGCGCAAAAAATAACATCTTTTAAAGTTTATTGCTCTTATGATTGTAGTCGTATATCGTTATCTATCCTCAGTACATGTTTCACGATAGGAGAATCAACTTTGCAGTGTTCTAGGCAGTAATTCTGGGTTTCCAAGTTGTTTAAATTTTGTTAAGCGATCCAATTTATCCCCTCTGGCTTTTCAAATCTGAATGTTATTTGTTATTCATAAAAATAATTAATTTACTGCTTAATTTTATTCTGTCAAGCTAGTTAGAATCTTAAGTAAAAATCATCCTGATAACTTCTGACATGTTTGCGATGAATTGACTTTAAAAGCACACAACGAAAACCACTTCTCTTCTTAAATCTCTGCTGTCATTTTTACTTTGATTTCTATGTTGGCGATCAAGACGAGGATTGAGCTCTAAAGTTGAGCTGCACTACTTGTTGCAGAAGCTTGGCCAAACGACTTAAGCCATGTTGTGAGCCTCGCTATCATTTCACAGATTTTTACTTTTGCTGACATCCACTGTCGGGTTCGCAAACAAAGGTAAGCATTCAACTCAGTATCTTAAGATCTCTTTTGTTCCAAAACCAGTTCATCACAGCGAATTTTTGCGAATCCCAATGACCTCCCCCCCCCCCAAACCTATATTCTACAGCTAGAAACGGTTTTGGAAGATTGTGCCGTAGCCTAGACTATCAACATCTACCAATGATGAAGAAGAGTATAAAAGCTGATTATCAAGAAACTCACCTAGTTACTCAACCAGAATTGAATGATATTTTCGGGATTCTGAAATACAAAGAGTAAATTGCAACTTCTTGGATCTTGTTTTCAGCAGCGGATTCTCTCAGAAAACGGTTCCGCACATTACATTGCACGGAATAGGCCTCGCCGAGAAACCCCTTGTCACTCACGATCCTTCTGACTGAAGGAAAAACCTTAACCGGGACTTTTTTAATGATTTGATGTTTATGGAATATTTGAATCACAAAGAAAAACAAGCATGGCTTACTAAGCGTATGTATGAACTTTTTGAACAGCAAACAAAGTGATAAGTGATGCTGTCGTTTAAATCGAGGAATTAACTATATCAACATGAGAGGCCACGTGGTGCAACATGTCGTTTAAAGTTCATTTCCTCCACTCACACCTGAATTTTCCCCCAGAAAATTTTCGAGCAGTTTCCGATGAACACGGGAAACTATTCCATCAAGGTATCGCTTAGATGGGTATACCACAGGGTACAGGAAATAATGCATAGGAAAAGGGGAGTCGGGTATGATGGGAAAAACTTGAAGTACTGAAGAAAGATTATCATGATGATTACAATGAAGGTTGACCACTTGTCTCTCTCTTGTTGCCATATCATTCGCTACAAGACAAAGTGTATTTTGTGATTTTCAAAAAAAATTTCAGATAAATATTTAAACATTTTAACCTACTAATACACATATGACTTGAACATTAAAGTTAAGCATAATGTAATCTAAAAAAATTGTGGTTTGTAATACTTCGGTCATTTTTAGCTGACAATGTTTCGTCCTTCAGTTTAAAGGCTCATTTTCCAAGATGGCGTGTCGGGTATTATGGAATAGTAGATATTCCACAATACTCGACAC
Organism: Trichonephila clavata; assembly: GCA_019973975.1. Taxonomy (NCBI): domain Eukaryota; kingdom Metazoa; phylum Arthropoda; class Arachnida; order Araneae; family Nephilidae; genus Trichonephila; species Trichonephila clavata. The sequence goes on along the minus strand of BMAO01003829.1, from coordinate 38,249 downwards.
ATTTCATTCTGATGCATCATTTGTAATAGACTTCATGCCATCAACTAAAGAATTAGAAAACAAAGACACTGAATGTATCTTCTGTAACGGAAAATTCTCTGGAGATCAACGAGGGAAAGTTTGGATTCATTGCTTCAGCTGTTTTCTGTGAGCTCACTTTGACTGTGTACTAAACTGTGACTTTTGTCAATAAAGTTGAAACAGAAATGACTTTCACGCATTCTTAAAAATACGGCTTTTTAGAGTTAAAAATAACTACGTTTTATGAAATTCTATTTAGTTCTCCTATGGTTTAAACCACCTTTTCCATATTACCCGACTATTCCATAATACCCTCCATTTATCTTTTTTTTTTAAAGAAATTTATTTTATAACAAAATAAATATTATTTTTTGACATAATTCAATATAACCGCTTATATATCCATGATGATTTTGTGTGTGTGGAGATTTTTATCAAAACCTAATCAAATTATTTTTAGAATTGTAAATGGTATTCCATAGAAGAATGGTATTCCATATAGAAGCTGTTTTATAAAAATGATTCTAAATACAATTAGTAATTTTTAACACCCTTTTATTAGCTTCACTTGTATGTAACGGAATCTTTGAACTCAATTTTTAACAACTTTAAAAGGTCAGATTAATTCGAAATTTTGCTCACTCGTCCAGGACCGATGACAATACAATAATTTAATAATTCTGTTCCATTATCCTGATCAAGATCATCAGGATTAACAATTTCCTATTTTCAAATATCATCCCGCATTTGGCGATTAATTTTAGATCCCCTTTCCAGATTTGGCGTTTAAAAGATTAAGTTACAACTTAGATCGATTCACTATAAGAGGGTGTTTTTTAAAACTATAATATTTATTTCAAAGTATTGATTGAAATGCAGTAATTATAATCTATTAGCATATGATCCAATAATGTTTATAAATGGCTACAGGTAGATTATAAACTATTAATATTTCACTCCCCATAGTAATATGGAACATAATTTTATTTTACAAGAGTTATTTTTTAATTCACACTTTTACCCAGATGACTTTACTAAAAAATATACAACAACTGAAATTAAATTCAACTAAACATTTTAAAAATATGTATTAAAGTGTAATATCTTGGTTTTAAAACTGTTATAGCTTTTTCTATCTTACAGACTTGTTATGTCTGATTCATAATTTTGATCATTACAAATATCTAACGTAACATTTGGTTAAACATTTATAATGGCAAAGTATTAACATTGTATATTATGTGCTATTCTATCTACTCAGAAAGCAATCACAACAGAGAAAAAGATAAAAACATTTAATAATTAAACAGGTAATAACAGCATCACTATTATTTCAGTAGAATTTCTTTATGCAATTACTGCACTTCTTAAATATTTCATTTCAAATTCATGGTTACAGCCAATTGAATTATCAGAATCAGTTAATATCAGAAAAGGAAATAACTCGCTCTGAAAACATACCCAGAAATGCATTGAAATATATCATCTAAAATTAACATTTGGGAATGACCCTATAAGAATAACTCTAGATTCGCTTTTCAAGTCAGATAGCGCATCTTAGAAATGCCCCTGGAGATTGTTTATGAGGAGCGAATGAAAATAGACTGAGGTAATGAAACGAATGAATTTTTAATTCGCAGAAAGAGAAAATTTCCTTTTCTCAAAAAGTGGGATTCATTAAGTATGCAGAGAGAGCCTAATAACGCAGTTCCAAAGAAAATGAATCTCCTTCCATGAAAATTGTTTTCATGATGTTGGTTTATTGAAAGTGAATTAAAATGGGAGAGAGAGAGAGAGCGATATTTGGGGTGTGGAACTTCGACAGCCGCTTTCCCGGTTCACGATCTTCAAAGACTACCTTCCCTTTAAGGCTCGTGTTTACCTTGGCTTCGGGAGATAAAACTGCCAAAAAGGGAAATGCGAGCTGATATGAGTTAAATAAGTGATGATTAATTCGGTTTCTCCTGTAGCAAATAGCATGGGATGTTCAAACGATTTTCTGACTAATGGATAGTGCACGGAATTTTCCTTTGTGTATTTCAAAGATTTTCATTACTTTCAATTAATATTTTGAAATAAGTAGTATAAAGTTGTTACGTTCATATAAATATATTCAAAAGCATGATTTTAAATGAAAAGAAAATCCTCTAAGAATACTTCAAATAGAATTAGTATTATTATCAAATTTTACTCCAGGTTCCTGAAATTATGAATAATTATGATTAATTTTAACTAAGAGCATTATTTAGAGAACAAATTTTCTTTAACTTTTTATAATTGTTACAATGACGGTAGAAAAAAAAATATGAAAGAATTGAAGATTTAAATTGTATAAAAATCTATTTTTTTCTCCAATTCAACTTTAATAAATTGATGTAACCTAGCTCAGTGCTTTCCAACCTGTTGTTGTTGTTTCTTATGTCACCTGATCTCGACTGCGTCAGATCCAGGCCCACGAAATTCATCATAGCAGGGGCTAAATGTACGCCTGTCGTTAGCCGTAGTCTTGATCATCCAACAGGTGACATTACGATTTAGCTCGGTTCCACCCCAATTTTGAGGGAGAATACCGGAGAGGGGGGCAGGGACCTCCCACCTCTCTTCCCCTTCCACTGACCTCCCGAGAAGACTTGCTGCTCGACGGCTATTTAGAGTACCTTCATACCGCAAAGGCACTATGCATTTACAAATATCCATGCCTTCTCCGAAATTCGAACCCAGGCCCTACGGCACAGTAGTCAGCGTTACTAATCACTATACTGGATGGGCAACTCCCAACCTTTTCATAGCCACGTACCAGTCAACGTTTCATAATTTTACCGCAGGCGGCTGAAGAGGAGGGGGGTGAGTGAGTGAATATTAACGTCGCAGTGTTCAGCAACACGAGGGCTTTTGGCGACGATCCGCGTAATTTTGAACCACGGTCAAGTGACGCGGATGCCACCTAAGCTGGCACCCCCTCTCTTAACTACCACACCAACGGGAGGACGTTTGAGCTCTCGACAGATTTAACGTGCATCGCTTCCCTACACGGTGGGTCTTCAGTGGTACTGGGATCGAACTCATGACACGCAAGCCATGATCTGATGCCTAGACCACTTGGTTACCGCGGCCACGGAAGGAGGGAGGGCGTTGATTGTTTATATTTTGGACAATTATTTTAATTCAATAAGTTTAATTTAATTGTATTTAAACATGCCTTCTGAACAAAATACAGTTTCACCAAAAAATGAATATAACGAGATTTAACATGGAATATAAAGTCAATTCCATAAAAAGTCACACAAACTCGAGAGAAAAACACCATAGTACCGTAAGTATAACACGCATTTTTAACACAAAAAAATAAGATCGAAATTTACGGGTGAGAGTTATACACTGGGTATAAAAATGAGAGCTTTAAAAATAAAAAAAATATATAAATTATTACAGAAAAAACTTAGACTTCTACATATATTGAAATACCATTTATTTAAAAGAAATGACATTCCTTATGAACTTAAAGGGTCGAGTTCTAAAAGTATACTAATTTTTCTAAGACGAAACAAACCTCGAATAATTTACTTAAAAACGTAACAGCATTTCACACATATATTTCAGGTTCCTTCGTAAAATAAGGGGTGCGCGTTGTACGGCGAATATACCAAAAAACTGGAAAATGCAACTTGAAAGTAAGGGGGCGCGTTATACACCGGATTTTACGGTAAATAAAATAGAAATATAATTTAATGCTCCTTGTGCGATCCAGTACTCTTTGATTCATGGACCGGTACCGGTCCGCAGTCCGGAAGTTGAGAATCACTGGTTTAGTAGTCATGGTTATGGACTCGTGGCTGGCAGGCATGTTATACGGCGAATATACTTAAAAAATAAAAATTGCAGCTTGAAAGTATAGGTACGCGTTATACGCCGTATTTTATGGTAATGAGTTAACATTTTGAAATAAATTGCTTGAAATAAGTATGTCATATTTTTTTGTTGGAGATAAATCCTTCAGAGGGTATTCACAGTATTGCTTGGAAAAAAAATGTACATACAAGAGGTGATAAAAAAAAAAGGTTACAATTCGAATCAAGAAATATTTGTTAAAAATAGAAAATACAAAAAGGAATTAAGGCATACGTGCCTATCACTTTCCGACATAATCACCAAGTCTATTTAGCCATTTATCAGAAAGCAGAACCAACTTGTTTAACCCATCTTGGTAGAAATCAGATCTCTGCTCGTTGAGCCGGGTCTCGGTGAATGTTTTCACAGAACTGTCTTGAAATATCGCAGCACATAAGTAACGATATACTGCACGCTACCATTGCTGAGTCCCAGCTCTGACGAGATTTCATTCAGTTGCTCGTTGACCAGTTTGAATCATTTCCTCAATTCGTGCCGTGTTGATTTATGTCCAGGGGCGTAGCTACCGGCGTATCAACCGTATCAATGATACATGTGTGATTACATGTGGGATCAACATGTGTGATCACAGTCTCACTAACAGGACTCTCATATCTAAAAGAGGACCCCGAAGGATTTTTGATACGGGGCCCACAGAAGTGACTAAGCCAGTGTTTCTGTCGTTGAAGAACTTGTCAAGGGCAACATGTGGCGAAGACACCATTTCGCTACATGTTGTCTGCTCATTGCTTCTTCCCCATAAACTTCCACGATTTGACTGTGAAAATGTCATTCTTTGCCCATAAAAATCGAATCATGGTTTGCACGTCCAAACGAGACCAATTTCCTAAGCGTCTTACCATTTCAATCGTCCTGAACCATCTGGGAACTTTCACTACGTACCCGCGAACCAGCTGTATGACAATTAGCGCCATTTGTCTCCATTCTGGGGAAACCAAAATTCTCCACAATATGTAGTCTTCAAATGCTGCGGCTTGTAACCTTTTTTTTCAGATCATCCTTGTATATTTAGTCTCATAATAAAAATGTAGCTTCAAGTGTGACGTTAATTAATACTCACTACACTCATAATCAAATATTTACCCTTATTTTTAAATATTAATTTAGAATCAGGCAATATTAAGCAAATAGAACTTTTACAATTAATATAAATCCTTAGGTAAATATTCAATTAAATTAAATTAAAATAATTAAGAATTATCTTTAGTTTACAACCTTCTTTAATTGCAGACTTTATGGATCAGTAATATAATAAAATAAATCTTCAAATTATGATGAATTCAGTTTTATTTCAACCTTTTTTTTTTACCTTCATTTAATGAACCTAGGGAAATCTAAGCTCTAATATGTGTTAGAGTAAACTGGTTTATATGGAAGTTAAAATAATTAAAAAATGAAAAATGAGCTAAAATATTTTTTGGGAATGCTATGAATGTTGACTTATGGTTTTTCGAAAGGTTTAATTATTTCAAGTAAAAAATGCTAAAATGAATTTTCTGAATAATTTCTAATTTAATTGTAATTTTACATATATTTTCTAAAGCAATAACGACATATACGAACAGAATTACAGATAATTTTCAATAAAATGAAAGATAGACATTTTCTAGAAAAACTACTTTTATTTATACTCATAGTAATATTTCTTTAAGTTTAAAAACCATTTTGTGCTTATTTTCTATACTTCTTAGTTTACTTAAGTAAAAAATATTTTTGATACGACAGTTCCTTTTATTTTGTAACCTAAAATATTTCTAACTATTCATAATTTGTTAATTTCATTAGGTTAAGATTTTCTGCTAATACTTTAGATATAAGCACATTAAATATGCTACAATCAAAAATAGATTTATTTTATTTGTTTTTAGTTTTAAATTATGAATTTAAAGTAGGTTTTATGATATTATATGTGGATCGGGTGCTTTAAATGTTTTATTATGGTATATAGTCCAAAAAAATCTTCTAAATCATTTTAATCTACTTGAAAGCTCTTTAATATATTTCATTAAAAATTTCCTCAATTTTTTTTTTCTTTTTTGGAAAATATGCATTTAAGAATCAGAAACAATTTGATTTCTATTTAGAACACTATTATTTTTCTATATGGCATTGGTAGTTGATAACTGATGAAACTTTCTAATTGGTTTAACTCAGCGATACTCTACTGCGGTCCACCGTGATTTTTTAAGTGGACCGGTCATGTCCCATTGCTCTGAGAAATTCTTTTATTTATGACAATTCGGAGGGAAATTCTTTGTTAAAAAATCAAATATATCAATTTTTTCTTTTTACTGTCGATGTCGTATGGGTGCGAATTGATATATTTTTTTTCTGGTTAGTGATAATAGACAACAGTGGAGTTGTTGTTGACGTGTCCTTCCCGCAGGGAAGGAATGAAAGTTGCCATTGCCTGTGAGACAGGTTGGACTTTTTAAGGATAGATGTCGACACCACCTATCTCCACCTCCACAATTTTGGCATGTAACTGAAGGGGAGGGAAACCCCTGCACTCGTGGTTTCTGCTGCGACCGCCCACAAGACTTTCGGACCCACTGATTTAACGAGCACGTACTCCGTCTATACTCGGTGGTATTTAGTGGCATCGGGCATCGAACCTAAGCCCTCCGGTCTGGAGTCCGATGCTCTAACCACTAGGCTACCCACAGCCCAAAACAGTGGAGTAGCACCATTTTATGAGTGGGACTAATTTTTAACTATCTTCATATTTTGCAAACGAAAAATATCTGAAAAAAATAGATTGTTTCAAGACAATTTGGAAGAGTTGAGTATATTTTGTAGTCGAAAAACAAGAATGGTTCAGTAAATTGTTTGATTTGTCACGGAGTTGTATTTAAAAAATAGCAATAAACAGGAATCATTCAAAGACACTTTTCCTCGAAGATCTCTTTCAAGAGTTGATATATGTAAATAGGTTTTCTTGAATAATCTTTACAACAGCAAACAAGTGTTTTGTCAGAGGTAATGTCACAGCGGTAACAAAGGCACCTTATGAAATTTGTTATATTATTGGTAATCATATGAAACCGTTCACTGATGCATAAATTGTGAAAGAGTGATTCTTAAATGTTTCCAATTTAGAAAAATTTAGTGACAAAAATAAAAAAATATTAAAAATAATAGTAAAAAAAAAAAATAGAGGTGTTTTAATATTTTGATCAATTTTCACATTTTAAATTTTCTATGTTATCTTGGTCTTAAAATATTTATATATTAATTCTCATGTTGCGGCCCGGCGGAAAAAAAAGGTTAAGTACTCTGGTTGAACTAGATTTTGACCAGATTCTTAAACAGTTAAACTTCCATATTACTTACCTCTATATTAAAAAAAATTTCTATACAACGGACGCTCTCCTGGAACCAAGAACATTTCTTGATTTTCTTCGTAAAATAACATCCCAAAAGCATTTTCTATAAAACGAACTTTGATTCAGTTTTTTTCTCATCCTATTTTTTAGGTATTTCTGGACATTTCAAGTTATTCTCTCTTTTAAAACATTTTATGGTGGTCATAAATCCTGAACTGAGTTCCTAACTCGCCGAGAGCAGTAAAATGCCGGAAGTTTCATCCCAGAAGTGCAACCTTGTCTCCCTTTGTCCAGTTTACCGGAAACATCTTCAACATGCTCTTTCACACTCAGTGGAGTTGTCTCGTGTCCCCGTGTTCTTGAACTAGTGTCCATTCATTTGTAGTGTTGATCAGTCGTACTGATAACTTTATTTCTTATAGCTCGAAAATGCCAAAACGTATGTGCTTGAGCATCAACAAAAATTATTTCTTTAGGAAGTGGATAAAAGGCTTCAAAAGAAATTTTCCTTGCAGTTTATCTTCTTTTCTTTTCTTTTTTTGATGGGTAAGATATATAAAATAAATATGTATTAACTTAGGTGTGAATAATTACTTTTTTTTAATGTATAGTGTTTATGATTTTAAAATTTGTTTTATGCGGTTTATAAAGAAAATTGAAAGATGAACCTCTTTATAACGAATTTTTCCATATAACGAGCTTTTTTGGGAGGGGGATTTAGTGACTTCGTTGTATAGAGGTCGGACCGTATATTTTATGTATTTTTATCTTTAATGAAAGCAATTCTGAAATTTACGCTATTTTATCAACCAAGAAGCAACTTCAGCAACCAAGTTATTCTGAGTTTGTATCAGTACAAGAAATACATTAAACCTACCTAATTCCTACCAAAATACTTTTCTACAAAAAAGTATAGAGATAAATTAACATTACATTGATAAACCTCATTAACTGAGCAGCAAAAAATGATAATTACGTACATACAAACCATAAATCACATATATAAAATAATTATACCATTGAGTCGAAAGGTTATAATGTGTGAAATGACATGTCTCATCTTTTTCTTACTATTTTACTATTTGTTACCCACTTAAAACACCACTCAGATCATGACTTTACTAGAAGATATTTCTTAGATTACTGTCTTGTTGAAATCTCTTCTTTAAACTTCGTTTTTAAACCTCGATCTTCAATTCGAAGAGCGTGTTCAAGCTTTAATTCCACTAGAGTCGTAGAATAGAAAAATTTCAGATGCTTTGTGTTAAATTGACAGTGAATCCTTCTAATGGTGCCGTGCTTGTTAGGGGGAGTGAAGTATACTAAACACATTTAAATATACATCATATTATCGAATCACTTCATTTGACCATAGGTCAAAATTATGAGATCCATAACAAAAGCTTAAATGTTGCTCTAGTGCAGTGGTCTTCAAACCTTTTCTAGTCACGGAACCCCTAGAACTTGAAGGTGCTTTTGTGGAACCCCTAGAACTAGGAAGTATTTTCGTAGAACCCCATTCCTCACACATACTTAGAATATATCTCAAAAGAATATTTAAAGTAGATCAACATGTTATAGGTACTTTATGTACAGGCAATTAAAAGAAGCATTGCATTTATTACTAAAAAATTCTAATCTAATTTTTAATATGATTTATTCATTAATAATATTGATTTGTGATCCAAGTGTCACCTATCCATGCATTATATTTAGTGACTGGGATATGCGCTTGTTTTTTTCACACAATCTGTCAAAGTCTAGGTCAATAGAGATTAAATGCAATCGTACTACGTATTCTGAGTTTAATTTTTTTTGTAGCCACTTATATACGTTGAGAAATATATTTCACTTAAACACAATGTTCCGAATAGCATGAAAATGTTTACAGCTTATGAGAAATCCCGTGTATTTTTCATGAATGTGCAACATAAAATTTAGGAGCTGTTCCTTTTTAAATTTAGATTTCGACAATTGAATCTGTTGATAAGTTGTTTCCTCACCTTCAGTATAGGTGTTGTTTTCCACAATTGCAAAATGGCGCATTTTCCATTGGAAAATTATTTAGTTACGCAAGAAGAGACACTGTGTTAATTAAAGAGTATATAATCATCTCGTGGAACCCAAGATATTACTATCTTGAGCAATAGAATATTCATAATCTAGTAGGAAATAAATATATAAAAATAAAACATTTTAATATTATTTTATTATATTATAACACAAAAGTCTTAAAAGTGTGGAAAATTATTTATTAAATCTAAATAAAATTTTCAGCTTTAATAGATAGGATGTATTTTAGATACGTGTTATTATACAAACTTCATAGAAATAATAATTTTGCATATATATTTATAAGTTTCTTTTCTATTTTCTTATTGTGACTCGTGGAACCCATGAGTATGCCTTGTGGAACCCCAAGGTTCCGTGGAACATAGTTTGAAGACCACTGATCTAGTGCAATGGTAATACAAACCAAATGAGTTATAATCTTCCCAAGCCAAAGTAGCAGGATTTTTTTAAGAAAGGATTTTCTCCATTGTTTCTTTTTTCGAAATAAATAAGTATTTTTATCTCAATTGAAAAAAGTTGATTAAGAAAATATGAAAGAAATCCTTGTGTAACCAATTGAATAAATAATATAGTCACAAAAAATTTTAATTAAAATATACATTTTCGTACGCTTAGATACAGACAAGTAACAAAGTAATTTTTAATCTGATCTTGATTAAATCTTGAAGTTAAAATATATATCATTAAACATCACAGAATAAATACTTCTAAATCCTTTTCATGCTTATAGAGTTCTCCATTTCAGTAAATAATCCCACTCAGGAGCATTCTAATATACGTTGTGATAATCGAAAAGGAATACATTAATCGGCAACCCAGCTTTCAGAATATGCACGAGTCGCACTTTCACCGCGAGTCCTGGCTTGATTGAATCTTTTCAAGTCCCCGCATCTCATCTAGTAATCAATTCATTCGTCACAGTTTTATATGCAGATATCCTGGAGAAAAAGCACTATAAAACGTCGAGTATTTCCTTTCCAAATCATTTGAAGTTTATTAGATTTCGGACCGTCAGAGATAGAAACGAACCGGGGAGGGGGGGGGGTGAAGAGAAGGTGATGAGAAATAAATAAATAAATAAAAGGCCGAGCCTTCGCTTTCTATTGAGATGGAAAAACGGGAATATAATGTAGTGAAGAAAAAAAGTCTCTTATTCCGGGGCATTTATCGCTCCAGAATGATAAGGGGGACGCTCCTCTTTTTCCTGATACCCAAAGTGGGTCGATATCCAGTATGTGACTAAACTAAACCCTTTGATCCGCATTTTCCCGGCCTCGACCGAGACGCGTGACTTGAAAGGGGGAAGAGGAAAAATCCGCTCTCCCGAAATTTACCCTCTGCATACTGAGCAGTCGTAGCCTTTTCCCGTTTTTTATATATATTTTTTCCGGGAACAGCCACATATATATACAACAAGCCTATCCTCTTCTCCATGTCTTTTTTTTTTCATTTACTTGTTAGGCGAAGACGATGTATGTGGACAATGAAGGCGAAATTCAATTGAAATCTCGTTTGTAAAAAAGGCGAGATCCAGTACTGGCAAGCGAGACTGTTGTTTGAAGAACAAAACGGGTATGTGGCGTTTGCGGAGAAACGTGCGTGTTTCATAACACGGTTTTTTTAGTAAGATGATTTTTTTTTTTGTCTTTCTTGTCCTTTTCTTGTTTTTCGCCCGATTGGGTTCCTCTGACAGATTCTGTTATTTGCCTATACTCAGAGTAAATAAGGAAAGTCATGCGATGCATCCGAAGCACAAAATGAAACTGTTCCCGGATAAATAAGTGACGCAAGACAAAAACAACATAAGAAAAGTTCTAAAAAGAAAAATAAGAAAAGAAATTTAAAAACCAGAGCCGTTTGTTCTCTAAAAATTGTATATATATATATATATATATACATATATGATCTTTTTCATTCTTCCAACGCTTTTTACAACATATAAGTTTCTAAAAAGGGTTCTATTTTAATTTGTTGAAATATATATTTTGAATGTATCTCTCATCATCATTTTCTTTATTTGTTAAGGTGCATGCATACATTCGAAACCGTGATTTTCAAAAAGCTTATAAATGTAAATAATTTTTTGATATTTAGTGTCACCTGAATTAGAATGTACATATAAAATTGTCTTCAGAATGTTATTGCAAAAACAAAAACAAAAAATGCATTTTTTTTTGTCAAAACATGAAGAAAAAACTACATATACTGTCGACTCTCGCTAATTCAAACCTTCGATAATACGAACCTCTCACGAATTCGAAGCATATGCTCAGCTCCTAGAAAACTTTTGATATTTCGAACTAAAACAATACCTTTTGGTACATTCAATATTTCGAAAGAAAATATGTGGCTAGCTAGAATACAACGTGTGATAATTCGAAGTGAATTTATAAAACTCTCGACAATTCGAACACTCACTATCATGTACAGTCCTGTAGCAAACAGGTTGGAGCTTACAAGTTTTGTGTTGTATTCTCTCTGCGTGTCTTTCCTGTAACGTAGCCCCTTTGATGATCATCTATCTGCAACCCCTTCTTAGTGATACTGTTCCTCAGGCGAAAAGACACTTTTATTGCGTTCCTTCTTCAAGTGGACAATAGACCGACCGCACCTGTTGCCAGCCGTTTTGAATAAAATACTGAAAAATATTTGTACTGTATAGCATGTACCTTTTAAAAATACTTTAAAATAATTTTATACATTTGTGCAATTGTTGTTTTATTACATAGTTTCAAATTTAAATGTGTTTGAAAAAAAATCTCTCTTCGTGTATTTTGGGAGTTTTTTTCTACCCTCTTAATGATTATTAATCTCTTGATAATTCGAAGTTTTCATTAGTCCTTCCAACTTCGAATTTTCGAGAGTCAACTGTATTTAAAATATACAACTTCTATGGAAAATGTTTCTATAATAATAATATATTGCCTGTTATCGTAAATTCGACGTATAACGTGCACCTTTACATTCGAGGTACATTTTTCAATTCTTAGGTATATTCGCCGTATAACGTGCACCTTTACATTCGAGGTACATTTTTCAACTCTTAGGTATATTCGCCGTATAACGTGCACCTTTACATTCGAGGTACATTTTTCAACTCTTAGGTATATTCGCCGTATAACGTGCACCCCCTTTTTTACGAAGAAACCTGAAATGCACGTATGCAGTACTCTTACATTATGAAATCATTTATTCGAGAATATTACCCCGGGCTTTTGAAAAAATAGCATAACTTCTAGAACTACAACACTTGTTCATAGTATGTAAGTCATAGTATGTATTGTAAGGTATGTCAATCCTTCAAAATACACAGTATTTGGATGTGTGTAGAAGTTTAATTTTTACTATGCTCATCTTCTTTTTTTTTAAAGCTGTTACTTTTATACCCAGCATTTAGCGTGCACCCTTAAATTTCGATCTTTTTTTTGTGTGTTAAAAAAGCGTGTTATAACCGGATTTTACTACAGTAAAATCCGGGGTATAGCTAGGACTTCTTTACCGGGACTAAACTAAAATTTTTGAAAGATTCAATTAAGAAGTGGATTTATGCATATTTTATAGCATAAGAGTAGAAAGTTGCTTTTTAACAAAAAACAACTTTCATTTGATCGTTAATGGGAAATTATAGTTTAGACCCCGTATATAAATCCCAACTATATATATGCAAAATATTATTATGATAGAAACATTTTCCAAGTTGAATATATTGAAAATATATCATTCTTTTTCTTCATTTTTTGCCAAAAAAATGTCATTCAATAATTTTTTTTCATGTAATAATATTCTTAAATCAATTTTTTATGTATCCTAATTCAATTGACACTAAATACCAAAAAAATACCCATTTATTGGGTTCTTCAAAAGCACAGTTCTGAACGTAGTCTACTTAAAAAGTACTAAGAATTTTGTATTCCAACTTTATGACCTTCATAAAATTTGTTAACATTTCTAAAGTGCCCTTTCTGTTAAAGGGTGTTTTAAATAGTTAATATAGTTAAGATGAGTAAAAACATAACACTTTAAATCTTCTTAAATCTTATTACAAAATTGCGTCAAACTATTTGAAATAAAATGTTCCTGCTGCAAAATGTTTGAAATAATTTTAAAGTAAATTTTTCTTTACCAACTTATTGCAAACTTTTTTATCGCTATGCTACAAAATTTTAACTAAACACAACTAAAAAGTCAAACAAGGGGAAAACATAGAAAAATGTCAGTTTCAAACTTCTTGAATTATTATAACTGGTTTAAATCTTGTCTGCTGCTAAAAATATTGTATTTATCATAGAAGTTAAATGACCAATTCTAAATTTGAACTTTTACTTCAATTTCTAAGCTTCCATACTAAAGAGGGATTTTTTACAGTCTAGTTTAATGAATATTAAATTTGAATTGTAAAGACAAATAAACTACTCGATTTGAAATCAGTAACAGAATATACACAGTAAGGATTTCCAAAATGTATACAATGATATATATACTCGGAATAAAATAAACTTTAAAAAATTGTTTCCTATTTTCATTTCTAAACATATTTTAAAGGAAAAGTAAGAAACACAGTTATGTTTTATTAACTTTCATATATTTTAAGTATAAAATGTGTGTTTTTCCATTTAGAATTTTTTATTTGTGGTTGAAATTCCAAACAAAAATATTTAATACAAACATATTTTATTTTTCGTTTTAGTGTTCAATTTAATCATTTTTGCCATCCAATTTATTTTAAAAATTAAATTTTTATTTTTGAAACAGATATATGATACAGAACAAACAGTTAACTGAAATATATAAAATGGAAAATGAATTATTAAATAATGTTTACATTGATACATTTATACAAACATAAACATTCCGGAAATGAATTAAAATTAATATATATATATATATATATATTTAAAAAAGTAGCAGATACTGCATCAGTAAAGTAAAACTTGTTTTTGATAAAAAGAAAATTATAAATAAATACATTTTATCTCATAGAAATTAAGAAGGTAGTGAAACACACATGATCATCTGTAAAATAAATTTGAATATCAGAAATTTTTGATGATTTTTCATCTCTTAGTTTTTCTACTCATATTTTCAAAGCATTTCTTCTTGATAAAAATACAACTTGAGCATGTGTAAAAGGATGTTTGTAAGAAATACTTTAGAAAACTGATTAAAACTTATTTTTAGAAGTATTTTACTTAAAAATTAAGAAAAAGTGTATTTGTTTTGTTTTTGTTTTCGAAATGTTTCTTCTTTTTTGTCAGTAATGGTTTTTAATTAATATTAAACTAAAAAACAAATAAAGCTTAAAAATTTCTTCGAATGTTTTTTTTTCTTTGCAGTATAAAATAGTTGTTTTTAAAAATAATTTCAAAGACTTAATATCTTTTGAGTGACATGTTTGGCAACTGAGTATTATACTCCTTTCCAAAATTTAAGCATGCAATTAAGTTTTAGAAAGCGCATTTTGAATTTGAGAGTCTTAAAATTACTAAGAATTTCAATGACGGTATGTAAATATGAAATATTACAGTCAATCACAATTGACAATTGCCTGTGTATGGACATATGCCTCTTAAATATTCATCGAAGATGCTACATTCTTGATGGGCTTAAGAATGGGGTGTGAAGTGCTTATAAATTTTAGATGATTATTTTTGATGATATCCGTCAATTTACGACTTAACAAACATGAATGACAGTAAGCGTTGACGCGTGCTGACAGACGTATTGAAGCAAAACAATCAATCGAAAATATCACTTCTTTCTTTGAGGATGTTAATCCCGTAATTTCTCCATAATGAAAAGGATTCCTAGAGTTGAAGAGTGGTTTGAAAGTCAGCCAGGTGATCTAAGTATTATTATCCTTCTGATGACCAACATATTGCTACAGTACACAAATGGAGTCGATGAGAGACTTCGAAAACTAATATGTACAAGGTTGTGTGACATCTGTGCGTCCTCTTTTGGGACACCTGTGACTTCCCTTCCACGGCCGGATCAGTTTTAGGAGAATTGATCACAACATGTGCAAAAACACTGGCAGTCGCTAATACACTGCGACGGACGTGTCTTGGTTAGCCCCAACAACTTTTGACACGAGAAGCCCATTCCGCCCACGGCCGGATGTAAGGAGAGAAAAAGACGCCGACAACGGTCAACCGCAGAGACTGAGGGGGCCGTGAGAGAAAGGAGAGCTGGGAGCGAAACCTTCGCAGTGAACAGACACCAAGATCCCTCCCTCACAAAGCTATAGTAATTTGGGACTCTAAAATCATCTAATAGTACTAAATTGTAAATTAATGTAAATAATAGCTGTGACTTAGTTAAACTAAATTATTATAATTCAAATCATGCTACCTTTATTGAATCAAACGTCACAGTTCCTTTTGTCACGTCATAAAACTATATCCGCCAGTACTGTATACTGAATGCTCCACATGCAGGGACAGTACGTCCAAGTAACATATTGGACTCTGGACACTTGTCCACTGGACAAGATTAAAGTATTATCGTAAACATATCAATTGGATAGTTTAGATTAGTGCTATGTCCTGTTCACAGATTATATATTCCACACGTTGCCATGAAACTAAATGAAAAGCATAGATTCAATAAGAGGGAACAAGACGCTTGTAATCGGGCTAAAAAAAATCTTTGATAACCTAGCATTCAGAGCTTGCAGTATCATGGTGTGGGTAAGAGAATATTGCATATCAATGGGCATCGTACCGAGATGCAGACACACTCTCTTAAAAAAATCGAAGCACCAAGAACGAGTTGTCTGATTGTGATGAAATTTCGTAGGCAAAAATTTCATAAATCGAACATGTAAATGATCAAATTTTTAAGGCCAATGAACATGAGTTGCAGTCGTAGTGTGCATTTCTGATGAACAACTCGCGAAGTATAAAACAGGTATAATACACGAAGAAAATTTACCTTTTTTCGTCTTCGCCGTTATGATTCCCATGACAAAAAAACGAATGATGTCTTTAAGATGTTTTGAAAGACCTTGGAGGCAATTAAATGACTTCGAACGTGGTCGCATTGTTGGAATGCGTGAAGGTGGGTGGTCAAACACAGCAATACGCCTTCACCTGCAACTGACAGACCCATCTGTGCAAAGATGCCGACAGCAATGGTTGGTGCGAGAAACTAATGAACCAAATAAAGGCTCTGGAAGACGAAGATGAACAATGCGAGGCAAGATAGGGCTATTTTTTGACAGGCCCGAACTGCTCCAACGGTATAATTGTCTACTATTCAACGTACTCCAGCCCCTTTCATACCCCACGTGCTACCTTCCACCGTTTCACTGTGCTTGGCTGAGGCGAGATTACACTCACAGCTGTCTTTAAGACGTCTTCTTTTGACCCCACAACATAGGCGGAATTGTCTGGAGTGGTTTTGAAGCCAACCATAATGTTTTCCATCGGACTGACATCGTATAGTGTTTAACGCTGAAAATCTTGCTTTACTCTTGAAGTAAATGACTATCGTTTCCTTGTCTGTAGGGGCCGGGACCAACGGTTTCAATCAGCCTTTGTTTTACAAAGGCATACATCCATAACCCTTGGTGTGATGGTGTGGGGTGTTATCTTTTGCGACAGCAGATCATCTCTAGTCATCTTCTATTTATCTTTTACAGCTCAACGGTATGTTGATACCATCCTGCGGCTGGTTGTGTTACCTTTCATAGCACGTCATCCGGGGGCTAGTTTCCAACAAGATAAATCCATACCCTATACTGATCGCTTATCTCTGGACTGCCGTTGTGCCGTTAATACTCTCCCACAGCCAGCAAGGTCCCAAAACTTTTCATCAATCGAATGTGTCTGGGACATGGTAGGGCCCCAGATTCGGGTATCCCAAAATATCGCAGATATGGAGCAACAACTGGTGAATGCTTAGCAGAATGTATCACAGGATGACATTAGGAACCTCTATCACTCTTTACCAAGGCGTATACAAGCCTGTGTAGCCGCCAGGGGTGGTTTCACCAACTACTGATTTGAACATTCAAGATGTAATCGTGAGCCGTAGATAGGCCCAATGGTTTTGATTTTTTTTATCATGTGTATATGTGAGTTGTACACATATTTTATTGATTAAAAGCAACCCCTTCCTTCATGGTGCTTCCATTTTTTTCAAAAGGGTGTAAATAAAGACGGTCCCGCGTGGGTGCGCGATATCGGGATGAAGGTCCTGGATCTCTTAAGTGAAACCTACACTGTTGCAGTTCGGCTTGATTTCCATTTTAGAAATAATAACCGTTCATATCGAGCCAACATAGTTGACAAACACCTGCAGAGAGAGTTTATTCCTCGTAAAGAATGGCCGGCATATTCCCTGATAGTAATCCCATTGGGGAAATATTTAGGGTATTCTCGAGTGAGTTGTCCCCACACATTAACCCCCTCTAAACAGTCTCAGAGAGTTGGAAGCTACCCAAGAGGGGAATTGTCATTGGTAACGTCTGCAAAAGGTTCATCACTTCATTGAAAACGTGGATAATTGCTGTAAATCTGAATGAAGGTCTAGGGTGGTCACATACTTTTTTATCGTAAGTTTTATTTATTTATTTAATTTAGATTCAAACAATATTTTGTCAAAGATTCAAATGTGACTTTATTATACAACTTTCAAGAATCAAATATTTTATCTTCTTTGGGGATAATTGTTTAATGCATAAAGACATTTGCTACATTCATATGATAATTCATTAAAGAAATGTTATGTGGAATAGAGTTTTATTGAGTTATCTTTGTTGTGGATTTTTTTTTCTCGCATGCTTAACTTTTGGATCCCGTTGAAATTTTAGAAAATTATATTTAAATCATGTTTACGATAGAAAAAAAAGGTATGTTTAATTATTTGTATACATTTTTAGAATTAATAAAACTGCATTTGAATTTATTTTTAACTTATTTTACAGTAAGTGTTTTTTATCTTGTTCACCTTATTATTTTTCTAAGTCATTGGTTAGTATGCAAAGGCATACGAATATTACGAAAACCATTTTGGAGCTCAAAGTTTGAATTTATCAGGATATGAAATTCCTCTTTGATATGATCTGGAAATTGTATACAGCGAGTAATCTAATATTATTCTCAATACCTAACTATAGAACTAAATAATTGCATATTGTACAGCTATATAGAATATTTTTGAATTAATACTTGTAAAACTTAAAAGTTATTAGGACAACGTTGAAATAGTATCCTGTATGTTTAATATGCTAGATAATTTTAAGAAGACACATTCAAAATGCTAAAATCTTTAACTTTTGTTTTAATTACCACAAAATTAAGTATAAAAATAGCCTTTATATGTTTGTGTATCGTGAATTAAAAATATCCTGAAATACATACTTATAACTATTTGAATGATTTTAAATATCATATTGTTGTAGAGTTAAAATTACTATTTTTTTAATGAAACTTCTGTTAATTTTTAAACATAAAACAAATTCAGTAAAAATATGTTTTAATTGCGTTATTATAGAGAAATAAAATTCATTATGGAAAATAATCCTTTCAAAATTCTTTGATTTGAGAAATTTTGGATCCATTACTAAAATAATCAAAACCAAGTACCCTAAGATCCGGCGTATAAGGCACACATAACATAAAAAATTAAGACCAAAATTTACGGGGGTGCGTTATACACCAGGTATTAAAATGATAGCTCTAAAAATAAAGGATACGCATAAAAAAATAAATACTTCTACAAATACCTAAATATTGTTTATTTAAAAGAAATGACGTTCCGTATGAACACAAAGGGTTGTAGTTCCAGAAACATAATTTTTCTAAAGCTCTGGATAATACTTTCAATGAATAACTTCAAAACACAAGAGCATTGGAAACGTACATTTCATTTCTTCGTAAGTAAGTGTTGTACAGCGTTATGTGTGCGGTATATTGCGAATATACCTAAAAATTTAAAAAATGTAGCTTGGAAGTATAGGTGAGCTTTATACCCCGGATTTTATTGTAAGCCATTCGTGATTATATATCAAAATCTCGTGGTATTTTTATATTCAACTAGCTGGTATACCCGTTCTTTGCAGGACGATTTGAAAAATCAAACAATACAGATTAAAGGATAAAGAAGTTTTTAATGAGTTAAATTTTCGGAATTGCAAATTAAACAAAAAAAAGCTTTTTACATTTTTCAGCTGAACAAAAAAACCATATTTCTTAAACTTTCATTCTAAAGGTCTAATAGCTGATAAAAAGGATTTTTTTTTATTTATAAAGCCTTGTAACTCTCGCGTGGGTCGATTTTTGAAAAACTCTCCTAAACTAATCTCTTTTCAGAAAAAAAGTAACACATTGTTACAAATTTTGTGAAATGAACGCTTAAAATGGTGTAAATAATTTATATCTGAATGTGTAATACGCTAATATTACTTTCTGTTGAATTTATTTTATGTTAAAATTGTGTAATATTCGCAGGCAACACCGTTTCTTGCATTATAATGGCGATTCAAAGGAAACATTGCGAAATGTTGGTGATAGAGCCAAGTTGGCATCATTTTTGACTACCATGTTGGCAACATGGCGATTGATTGAACGGTGCAGAAGTTGTTATGCTGTAGCGCCACCTGGTGGGGAGCTGCAACAAAGAAGGTAACACAAAAAACACATATACACGCCAATTTTCATAGTGATCGGTTGAATGGTGTTGAAGTGTGAAGCGATTTCATAAATATAAACATCCATTTTTATATATAGAGATGATTAAAAACATTATCTTTAATACCGAGTCTTTGAAGCAAAATTTTTATAACAAAAAACACTTTAAATGAAAGAGAGAAAAACTTTTTGAAAATTACTAATTTTGTTAATACAAAACAGATTTAAACGAATAAAAATAAAATTAATTTGAGTAATATGTACATTTTTTACATCCCCTTATTCCCTCAAGCAATATTACACATCCTTGTAGAGGGGTACAGTACTTGTTAAATCTGTCAAGGCTCAATGTCCTCCCGTGTGTTTGGTGTGGTAGTTAAGAAAAGGAGATGCCAGGTCAGGTATCATCCTCCCCACTTGACCGAGGTTCAAAATTACGAGATCCAACGCTAATAGCTCTTGTGTTGCTTCATAGTGTATCAAGCAGTATTAATTTTGAAACATGCAGAAACATTAATTCCAATTCGTTTCTTCCGTTTCCGCAATGAAATATGTGCATTTTAAAACATAATACTTCAATTGTAAAAACATATATTTGAAACACTACCATAGCCATGCTTATATTTATTTTAAGTCAATTGCCCCGTAATTGCTTAAAAAGCTCAGAATTTTAACCAAAAAATATTGATAATTATTCCTCAAACATAAAAGTAATACGACATTGAATTTATTGCTATAAAACAACTTGTACGTAAAACTTGAAACAATGTTGTTTAAATGCATTTAGATCTATAGCGTAAAAAATATGAATGAAAGCGTATATGAGCAAGAAATGTTTTATCATCATAACTGGTAAAAATTAACATATACATAATCCTTGGCCATATATCGATAAACCTCAGATTCCTGAGCTCAGAGCGATTGGCATCTCTATCCACAACATAAGCATTCCGACGATCGTAATTTTACGGATTCCTCAGCAATTACTTCAAGTCGAGATTTATGGATGTTGTCGACACGGCGGATCACTTGCCTAATCCTCCCCCTATGCCCCGAGGGTTACTCACGTTATTCACCGACTCATTTGCATACGGCCACGTCGAGTCGACGAGAACATCTATTTTCACGTGTCCCCGCATGTTTTCATCCTCGGTAAATGGCCTTTTCCACCTTCCGTATGGATGTATACACATTGGGATTTGGGAGGGGGGAGCCTGAGTCACACTCTCGGGATGAGAGAGATCCCCCCTCCCATCATTCCGGAATCACAAAGAAAAGATTTATGAGGAAGCACCCAACCTCTAGTATTCTATAGTTCGTCCCGAAATGACATCATTGGAAGTGAAAGTAAAATTTCCGTTTTGGTTTCGAATTGGATTTTTTTTATTTCTTTTCCTTTCCTTTTTTTTTAAGTTTTAAATCATTTCTGTTGGAGATGAAAAGAGGAAGAAGCCATGCCCGTGTTGTTATCACCCAATGGTCTCTTCTTTTTATTTTTATTTTAATCATTCGGAAATGATTACACGGTTGGAAGGAAGAGCCCACTTCAAATATTTGCAATGTGTTCGATCTCCCATTGTTGTGGGTCCGAAAAGAACCCATTATCAGTCAGAGAGAAAACCGCCCTCCTCTATTGAGGGTTTTTGTGAGAGAATACATAGAATTCCATAGATGGTTGAACCTCATCGATTGCAAACCGTTACTTTCATGTATACCACTTGTAGGTCGTTGAAAGAAACCTATTAATTTCCGCCGTAAAATGATAATGATATTACTCATTTTAATATTCCTATTAAAAAGTAAAGGAATGGATATTGTAAAGTTACAAGCCAAAAAAGGAAAAAGAAAAATGTTGCTGATAATGATGGAATATTTTATGAAAATAATATCTAAACACAAAAAGATTTCAATATTAAAGCGCACTATTCTTGTACTGAACCCCTTTATCAAGGAAATAAAAAGAACTATATGTTTTGCCCTTTTACAATAGTAAAAAATGTATATCTGCTATCTTTCTTCATATCAAAAAATTAATGAAGATTTTCATGTGGTGTGGTTAACCATATCTTACATTTATAAAAATGTAACGATATCATTAATATTATAGTTACCGGAATGAAATGAAGAATATATTCACTCGCCTCTTCATTATTTCAAAAATAAATATCACTTGCCAAAGATGCTTTTCTAATAATTTAAAATAAAGCTGAAAATATTTATTTCGCTCGTTTTGTGCCAAGTTTTGAACCATTTTTTTAAAACTTATTTAATCTTAAAATGAAAGAATTCTTGATTTTTCTTCGTGATTTCGAAAAGGAATGTCAGGGATGAATCTCTAGAAAATATTTGCAAAGTTTATCCAAATGCCTTTTAATTCATCTTTTGAGATTTAAAATAATTTCGCTGTTCTCGATCTACAATTATTCTTCGTTTTTTTATTTTTTTTTATTAAATGCAACTATTCAATGATGCTTTTACATAGAGACATTAATTGATGACATTTTAAATTCTGAGACTTTTTTTGATGAATGTTTCAAGAGTCAAGAGAAAAGATGAAGTCAGTGGCGCACACAAGGAGGGTGTCCTAGGGGTCAGGATCCCCCCCCCCCGCAAAACCCTTGAGTTTTTTTCGATTGATGATAATCCTATTTATATATAACGTAAAATTTAACTAAGTACTTGTAATTAACAATTTATTTTATTAATTAAAGCTAATTATCAATTCAATAATTTATTTTTTTACTGTTTTGTTGACAAAATCGACAAAATCAGACGAATCAATAGGTGTTGTCTTGAGGTATGATACGAGTTGGGGAACTTTCGACCATGGACTCCCCCCCCCCCTTGAAAATTTTTTGTGTGCGCTACTAGATGAAGTTATATATGTATATATATATATATATATATATATATATTGGCGCCTCAAGCTAAGTAAATTAACAATATTACACTTTATTTAAAATTAATTGTATATGTCTGGGGAATACTTTTATTTTCTATAAATTTTTTTAAAAAATTTAGAGTTTTTAAATGTGTATATTTATAGTCTTAATGTTATTTTATCAAAACTTAATAATTTTATGCGTTACTGTTATTGATCTTTCTATTGCCCGGGAAAATGTTTTTTGCTGTACTCACGTGGTAAGTCTTTATCTAATTGTTTTAACTTTGATTTTAAAATATTTTAGTAATTATTATAGCCTATAATATTATCGTTTTACATTAATAGATTATGGTTTTATTTATAATAATAGTTAAACTCTCTCTCTTCTCTAGAAATTTCTTGCTTTCCCTATGGCCCAGAGTACCAGAGTATTGGCAAATTCAGGCGAAGGTTGGCTGGCCGAAAAACTATGTTTAAACCTCCAATCCTGGTTCCTAAGGCCAGGAGTATACTCTAGTACTACTGTGGGCTAAGACTATAATTGTATATATATATATATATATATAATCAAACTTTCTCTACAAGGCAGAGATGAATAAGCATAATTAAAACTGAAAATAATTGAAATTGCAAGATAACCAGACAACAGAATATAAAAGGAAATATGAAATATTAAAATAATAGAGTTAAATATAAAATATATAAAAGAATGGAGGCTACAGTTTTCTTAACATTGCTGACTTAGGACAGCTTATATATAAAAAATATTTTATATAAAAGTGGGGTTGAACATGTTTTTTGGCCAGCCAACCTTCTCCCTTTCTGTTAATAATACTGAGCAAAAACCTATTGAAAATAATGGATAGGAAATCTAAATCCATTATGAGAAGAAGATAATTTACCTAAAATTGCATACAGAAAGGCAGAGCCCACGCTAAATCTGAGTACAATAAACAAGTTATTGCCAGATTCTGGACCCAAATACATATTCAAAGCTAAGCAAAGGCTGAAAAGTAGCACTTAGCAGAAGTATGAAAATAATAGAAATAATAAATTAAGAATTGCAAACATACTACCATTAACTTAGGGACACTAAGATTATATGATTTAAAAAATATAAAAAAAGTAATTTTATCTAAACTTGGGAAATGGGGGTATCTATAACTATCTAGGAAGAATAATAAATTTAAAATAATAACCTGTTTATAAACTATGGAGATTTAATCCTTACTATTTAGAATTTCATTATTCAAATATCTATTAATAAAAATAATTGGGTATTTTTGAATTAAACAGTATTTAGTAAAATGTTTATAGCTTTTCATTTCTTCTGATTTATTTAAAACTAGAAATTTATTGCGTTATGTGTAATTTATAACAATATTTCTGAATATAGAAACATGCACATTACTCTCCCAATGTGGTACTTTTATAATATTGAAATTAAAGTCTTCTCGTTTATCATAAATATTAGTAACTATTTTATTATCTTTTAATTTAATTTCTATATCAAGAAAATTTGCTTCATAGTTGTTACTATTTGTCTGAATTAAATTAAGATATTGTGGATAAAAATTAATGTTAGGTATAAAGTTGTCTTGCTTGCCAAAAATGATTATATCATCTATATAACGAAACAAATAATATTCTAAGTTGTCTGTGAAACTATTTTCAAAATAATGTAAATATAAATTGGGAAGACAGTTGCTAGCAGGGCCACCTTGTGGCAGACCCTTAATCTGTAGATAATAATTACCATTATGATAAACATAGTTCTCTATTAGAACTAACCTAAGTGGAGAACCAAATCTATCATATTTGACATTTTTAAATAAATTATCTTTATGTAATTTTACAAGTGTTTTAATCATATCATCAATATTAATAGAATTAAAAAGATCTTCGAAAGCTAAACTATATACTCTGAAAATATGTTTTTGTCTTTAATTTGTGAAATGAGTTCTTTACTATTTTTAAGAATGGCTGAGGTTTTAAGATTATTTATTGTATCTTGTAATATTTCATGGAGAATTTTGCCTGATTTGCTGATATATGTATAAAACCATTAGTAACTGTTCTGAACTTGACTGGGTCTTAATGAAATTTAGGAGTAAGAAATACATGTGGAAATTTAAAATTATTATTAATTTTTCTTTTTAATTGTTTATGAAAAGCCAAAATTTGATTATTTATTTATCTATCAGAAATTGATGACTTAATAAAAGCTGTATTTTTATCAAAATGTTTGTTGAGCATTAAACTATAATAGTATTTACAAATGAAGGCAAAATTTCCTGGCACTTTATCAATATAAACTATAATAAATTTATTTTGCAATTTTTAATCTGATTTTTAATATCATTAAAAAAAGATATTATTATCTGTACTAAAGTTATATTTATTAATCTGTTGTATAATATTACATTTAAATTCTGTGAATGCCTCTAAAGGCATACTATATTTAATAGCAATTTTGTAAATGAATTGCTCAATATCATTATATAACTGATTTTTGATAATTTTATTATTATTGGAAATCATAAGTCTAAAACCAGTACCGTTATACATTATATTTCTTAGATTATTGTTTTTTACAATATTGAGGTCACCAGTAATAACATGCTGGTGATATTTATCTATGAATTCTTTAAATTCATTACAATTACATTTTAAGTTTTCTTGCTTATAGTTAAAAATAGATCTACCTATTTTTTTTATTATATTTAAAAGCCTTCTCTCTTAATTGTGATATTTTGAATTGGGAAAGTTGACAAGTGTTTTTTAAAAATGCTAGAAAAGTTAATATTATCATATGATTTTTTCATATATAATATTGTACAATATATTCTGTCTGATATTTTTTTATTTACATTGACTTTTATTTTATGTTTATGCTTCAACAATTTGTGAATGTCTATTATGATATGTAAAGCATGACTATCTTTAATTATATCTGAATTTATTACACTTCCGTAATACATATTTCTGTCTTACTTAGTCCAAACATGAAAGATTTATTGCGCTTTATATTAAAATTGTTCTCGAAACTTTTACATATATCATTAATACTATTTGAAATAACATTTTCGTCTCTGATAACCGTTTAGTATATATATATATATGCCACTCACATACAGACCCCCATATATATATATGGGGGTCTGTATGTGAGGGGGTGTGAGTGTATGTGTGTATATAATACAAACACAAAGACATCTTATGAATCTTTGGGGGCATGGGCCACTATGCAAAAGTAGGCCTCATCTATGAGCCTTAAAAGTAAATGTATATAATATACTTTTTAAAATACTCGTACAAACAATAACCCGAAACAAATAAATGTGCGTAACTCACAAATCTAGGCAAAAATCGGCTTGACCGACTGCCACCTTTCGACTAAATGAGTAATGATGGTGTGACGTGGTAGGCCTAGGCCTAGACCTGGATAATGGGCATCATATAATAATGCAGTCTTGCCACTATTGCCAGCAGGCATGTAGTTCAGAATTCTTAATTTTTTTGGAGAATATTTCCGGGAATAGCATTTGAACTTTAAAATTATTCGGATCGAGATCTTCCTGAGGTTGAGTCAAAAAGGAGAAGAGGCCCCCACCAAGGCTGGGGCCTTGGGCCCGGGCCCAGTTACCCTACTTTAAGACGTCCCTGCACACAGATATATATATATATATATATATATGTCTGTGTCGATTCACAGCAATAGAGAAGATGATAATCGTCTTTTGGCTTTAAACAAAAGATTAAATATTCATCTCAAAACTATTAAATACCCACGAATTTTTTTAACACCAAAATTCCACAAAAATCTAATAAAATTCCGTAGTATTACTAATGGGTATAATACATATATAACGAAGTCTGGGAAGATTTTACAATCCCTTCAAAATACTATCGATGGCTTTCAACACACAGCAATAATTAAAAATAGCTTAGAGATTGTTAGAGTCACGAAGGATATGACAGTTTTTTCCATGCACGGCTTTGACTTCGAGGACCTTTTTAATTCTATTGATATAGATGATATGATTAGAGTTCTACATTTAATTTATGATAAATATGATTTGCATAATTCAATGAAAAAGGAAAAATTTGATATCCTGGTTAATCTTGTTTTACAAGAAAATTTCATAGCATTTGATCAAAATCTTTTTAAACAGATCAGAGGATTACCTCAGGGTGGTCCTGCCAGTAATAGTTTAGCTAACTTATATTTACATTTTTTTGAAATTGATCATATTTTTGATGATTCTTTCTTATTATACCGTTATATAGATGATGTAATAGTTTTTGGTAAGAATAGTGAATTCAAACCAAATATTATGTTCTACCCTGACAATCTCAACCTTCTTAAAACTAATTTTAACTCTAATATGGTTGAATTCCTAGATTTAGACTTGCATCTTATTGACAATAGAGTAGTCAGTAACATTCATGGCAAAAGAGATTCTTTTAGTTTCCATGTAATTAAAATTCCTGTATGGAACAGCAATTTGCATCTATCAATTTACAGAAATATTGTTTTGAATTTTTTACTTAGGAATGATAACTTAACTACCAACAAAATAGATAAATTTAATAATATCAAGAAATTCTTCCAATGCTGCTTAGATCATGACTATCCTTTTAACTTCTTAAGAACATATATTCATCACAAATACATTAATCGTCTTGCTATTTCTGATTTCAAAACCACCATACAACAATAGGATTTCAAAGTCAGCATTTTAGTGGTTTTGCTGTGAAGATTCTGTTTTAACACTCTTCACACAATTTATTTTTTCCACACCCTTCTTAAAAATCTTATAAAATGAAAAATTTCTACATTTTTAGCAACCAAACCAAATTTCTACATTTTGACAACCAACCAATTTTCTACATTTGTGACAACCAACCAAGTTATAGCCTACCAAATTTGAATGTAATCTTTCTTGGCGTCTTCCTTACAAGCTGGTATAAAGGATGCGTTTAAGTGCAATTTAGATTTTTATCACAACATATAAAAGCTTTCCATCGGTTTCAAGAGTGTTGCATCTCCTGGAATAAGCTCTGTGAGCAGAAGTTTTAAAATCTTTTTGGAAGAATCCTTTTACTGGGTAATTCTTTTGATATTTTTCTGCTTAAACATTTTGGGAGAATTTTCTGCTTAATAGTAGTCGGTTGTTCTTTCATATTTCTATGAGATTTTTTATACTTTGGATTTTTTATACTTTAAATTTCTATTTATTTTATTTTGGTCTTTCCTACCGAGTTGCAAAGGGGGAAGGTTGGCGCCTTCAAACTAGTTTAACCCCACTTATTCGGTCCTAAGTCCGAAATTGCATTTTGACTCGCTAGGTTCTTATTTGTATTTCATTAGATTTGATCTTAATTTTTTTTTCCCTGTTATGTTCTATTTTTTATAAAAAATTTTTTCCATATATATATATATATATGTGTGTGTGTGTGTACAGAGAGAGAAAGAGAGAGAGAAGCAAATAATTATTTAAAATAATGAGAATAAATAATAATATGAAAATAAATATTTTATAATTAATAGATCAATCAGATATCTTAGATTTTTATAAAATGTGTTCTTTACACAACTATTTGTATCAATAAAGAGACAAAGCTCACATCGGATGTTAAGTCACATTTCTAACTAAATAATCGTAATCATTTGAGTGTAATATGAATATGTGTCTTAAAATTAAGCTATGATTTGAAATCCGATTTCAAAGCAATATTGTCTTACATTAAGAATATGGGGGGGGGGGTAGTTGTTTGGTGCTAGCCCAAATTTGCCGGTTCGACTCTGTCCAAGTCGATGGATTTTCATGATGCAAAAAATCAACAGTGTGCATGTCGAAAATTATGCAGCAGGTAAATGATTTATTAAAAACCTGATTGGTTTTGGTGCTCTTGGCAAAATTAAATTCCTAGTACGGCTTGAGAACTCTTGTGTCTCCCTCTGGAGAGAAACCGGGCATTAATCTACTTGCGGTGATTGGTATACCACCTATATGGTGCTGCATTAAAAAGAGATACCAGTCCCTGGAGAATGTACTAGGTCTCAATGGTAAAATACCAATCTGTATCCGTAATCCCATTAGAAATTTAAAAAAATATTAAAAATATGAGGGTTTTTTCCCCACAAATGTCTTCATGAAAGAACATATAGCAATAAAATTAATAAAAACTAGCATTAATCCTCAATAAATTACTCATGATAAAAAACAAAACACTAATTTTCGTAAGATAATAATAGGTAGTTATAAAGTGAACATTAATCATAAATGAATAAAACAATAAAAACA
Organism: Trichonephila clavata; assembly: GCA_019973975.1. Lineage (NCBI taxonomy): Eukaryota > Metazoa > Arthropoda > Arachnida > Araneae > Nephilidae > Trichonephila > Trichonephila clavata. The sequence goes on along the minus strand of BMAO01003829.1, from coordinate 9,091 downwards.
AATAATATTGTATTTAAAACTTATAGTAAAAGTATATTTTTCAAGTAACTCAAATAATTTAGCTTTTACATTTCATTAATAAAATAAATCTAAATATATAAAGAATAGCATGTACAAACAAAGTAAACAAAAAAAGAATAAGATGTGCTATTATTAAGACTGCATATGGGAGACGCTTCTCATTATGATCAATCTCATAAACAAATATTTTTTCCCCATAAACTACATAAGATTTTGTGTAACTTTTCTTTGGTGACAGTGTAAGATGGATGAAAATGGTCTTTTGAGTCAGTGCAAGTATAAAATTCCGCTTTCCAATAGACAACTGTCTTGGTAGCCACTGTTCCTATCATCATCTAGAGCTCTTTGAAACTCAGAAGCTAATGGACTGAAATCAAACAATTGACAACCAACAGGCTGACTAATGAAAGGCGGTGGTAGAGGGAATTTCGAAAACACCCATTATGATGCTGAAACATGAAAAGTGCACGGCTTTCCGCTGTAGTCCAGTCAATGAATTACTCATTGAATATTTATCGTTTGTTTTTGCCACTTTTACCCCTATGTCCATTCGGCAGGCGAAGAGTGTGCCCCCCCCCCCTTTCCTTTGGCTAATGCAACGGCTTGCCTCTGCGATAATGGATTTTAAATTCGGGCCTCTTTTCAACCATTGTGCGAGAAGTGGGGCCCCAAAGAACGTGTGTATCGTTATTCGTTGACAGCTGTGAAAAATGAGAGGACGGAAATCAATTCGTTTTTAGTCAAACACAAAAGTTCTTTGTGTTACCGCCCGAGCAATGAACACAATGGTGGAAAAACGAGAATCTTCGGAAGTTGAAAAGGTTTCTTTTAAATGCCGTTGCCTTGGCTGTAAAGTCTTGACTTTGACATTTAGCTTGTCTCCGCTGAGACTGCACCAATCTTTCATGGTTTTGAGTGTATTTAAACAACACAAAGTTTTTGTAAGGGATTCGGGTTTAAAGGGTAGCCAGCTGGATGAGTGGCTCTAGAAACAACACAGATGAGATGAAAGATGTCTTTCTATTGGTTTTGGTGTTGATGTAAGCGTTTTTTCTTCCTTTTTTAAATACGTACTCAGACCTTACCTTACAGGGAATCTAAACAAGATCCCGATCATTTGAGAATGTTTCATAAATACAATGGTGAATTTTATTTATGAGAATGCATATACATGTAATAATTCTCTATTTTTTTAAACTTTCTTTCGATATATTTCCTTTAATTTATTGTAATCCATTCGTAAATTGACTCTTTTTCGAATATACAACCTCTGACAAAATAAAGTTCAGTGAATGAAGTCAGAACGGCCGACCCGGCAACACTAGCGAAACAAAACGCTGCACATGCATAGTGGCAAGTGTTGACCATCTCTCCCACCGTTGTTCAGTTGAGACTCATTTATGTTCCGTGTAAGACTTGTTTTATGAAGTGCTTGTTTAGTACGTTAGTTCTTAACGGAGAACAAAAAAAAAAAAGGGAGAATAAAAGAACAATTTAAAGTTTTGCTTTAAGCTTGGCAAGACACCAAAAGAAACTTATGTGATGATGGTACGTGTTTATGAAGATCAAAAGCACCGTCCATGAAGTGTGTGTGTACGAGTGGTTCTCCCGTTTTTGAAAAGCCTGACATCCTCTGTAGTGGAAGACTGGCGACCTTCGTCAGTGACGAAAACATTGAGAGAGTGAGGGAATTAATCACTTAAGATCGTCAATTAACTGTGCACATGATAGATGAACTGCAGATTAACCGTGAATCGTGTGACAAATTTTAGGAATGAGGACAGAATTTAGGAATGGAGAAAAACGTATTATCGATACTGACAATATTATTATTGACGATATTCCTAACATGCAACAAAACGTGACGAGGCCCTCCCAAAAGAAGTCTTCTTACAAAGTTTCCAGGATATGTATAACAGATCTCAGCTGTACATAGTTATGGGAGGTGACTATTTCGAAGGACAGTAAGGTAACTTTCATTAATGTTTCATAAACGTTAATATTACAGGACTATTCACCGAACTTTATTGTCAGAGGTTGTATACTCAGATCTTACCTTATTTGGAATCTTAATAAAATCATGGGGGGGGGGGAGTTGAAAAAATTTCGCTCTAATATATGTGGGACGGCGTCTAGGGGAAGTTCAAATTTAATGTTAAATGATCACAGAGAGTTAAAATGACCTAATTTATTAAAACACAACCAAAACATTTTAACTATTTACAAGGGGTTTCAAATAATTAACTCAAGAGCAATTTTACTACCGAGATAGCACCATACTAATTCAGAAAACACGCCTTCACTCTCAAAAAACGGAGAGACAGATTCCATCCGACCTACCTTCGTGCAATCTTTGGTGCAACTCCCAGTTTTTTCTGCCACATCATAGACATATATGTCGTATCTCGTATAGTATCTCGAAGCGAAGATTCACGTGGTTTCCATTAGTGGCGCCATCTCTTACAATTCAAATAAGAATCAAAAGAAATAAAAAAAACTTGCATCCCTTTCCTACATACATTATTGAATTTTGTTTGCCAGTACGCATATATATGAAAAATTCTATATTTTAAACTTTCTTTCGTTGGACTTTCTTAAATTTATGATAGCCTTGAACTCTCCAAGACATCACGTGATAATTAATTTTTTTAGTTTATCCGCCCCTTATGGAAAGTACCATTTTAAAACGGCAACTTAAACTCCTCGATCCAACATTGTGACTCCATCCAACATTGTATCAGCCACCGATTCAAATCAATTAGCATATTTCATTCCTGAAATCATATGATTATCCGAGAGTATAGAAGCTTCCGTAAGGGAAATGTATAAAAGCTGAGATCTCTGGAATGTGAGAAAAGAACGCTTTTGTGTCCATTGCCATAACTCTGTGCGTTTGTGTTGCTGCGTTTCACGTTTTGCTTTATGTCCGTGAGTAAAATGTGGAACTAAAATTTTAAAAAAAAATGTTTCAGTTAATCGATTGCAATCAGATAAAAATGTTTCCACACCATATTTCATTTCAATGAAAACGCTATGTATACATGTGTATGTGTGAGAGAGAGAGAAAGAGATATTATATATATATATATATATATACGTATAAACACATATATATGGGAACAATGTGGAAAATTTCAGATAAAGATCTAAGAGCATAAACATAATTATCAATATAATGTCCAAAAAGTAAGAAATCGGATCGAATTTTTGAAAAATACATGTATATTAACTATTTAGAAGCAGTATATATATATATATATATATTACTGCGTCACATTGCAATAATGTTTCTATTACATAAAAATACTTATATTCTCATAAAAGTGTAACACAAAAGTTATATATTTCTAAATAATAAGAATTATATTACAGAATATAATACGACACACCAACAAAAAAGAACGAAATAATAATCTCTCTTTTATACAATGTCAAACTGCATCTCGCAATAATGGATGGTTATTGATAGACGTATGGGTGGATATGAAAAAAAATGCATCTTTAACAAAGAACGGTTGTAAAGGGTTACGAATATTGATCTATCCTGATGACTATGCACTGAGAGTGTTTTGTTATTTTTTCGTTTAGCCTATGCAATTATTAATTCACTAAATATACGCATATATGTAATATATCATAATACAAGGTATCAACAATAGTATAGAACAGAAATTGGAAATGCGTGTTACGGATTATTACAAGATCTATATACATATGCATTATGAAGGGACTATAAGGATATGTAAATCAATTAATATAGCTCTCAGAACGAATCGATTTTTTTTTAGATTATTATTTTTGACGTCACTCTCGAGCAAGACGTGAGTTATTGCAGACGAACTACGACTAAGTGTAGTGAGAGTTAAACCTGCTATTCGCCTATTTTCATATCAGGTATCATATGTAGACTTCAACCCTCAATTGAAATTCTTATACAGCAGCTTCTACTATAAAATTAACAACTCGACGGAATTATCAAAAACCTTGAGATCGCAACCATTGCAACTGATACCATGGCGAAAATTATGCACTACATTGATTGATTGATTGCACGTAATATCGAGTTTTTTTTAATTAAATTATTTTGGAAAGAAAATTGGCAATAATTGTTATGGAAAGAAAAGTAATAAGTGTTGTACAATTTTGGAATCTTAACTAAATGGTGCTCATTTTTTTTAAAGAAAAACTTGCATAAAATGTCAAAGTTAGGTTACACTATTTAGCCTCCATTTTTCAAAACCCGACTCAAACACAAACTACGTGAATTTTAATTAAACCAGCAAAACTTTTGAATCAATTTGTAATAGCTAATAGTATAGTTATGTAAGATGACGTCAGTGAAAAAAATCACTGCAAAGCTCTGAAATATGTGGTCACAGTACCTGATGATGTGATGTCTACATTTTCAAAAATGTGCATGCACTCTCTAACAGGGAAACTTTATCATTACCCCACCCCCTCTTGTACCTCGTACCCGCTTGACGTTGAGCTTTGGGACCCAGTATATTAACATATATATCAACGAAACTAAAATCAGTGGCGCAACAGACCATGAGTGCCAAGGCTTAGTGTGCCTTTTTCAGTATACGTGACCATTGGGCGCTAAAGTGCATGAGCAGATGTCCCCATTAGGTGGTCAGTCTGAAGCAAAAAATCTCCAGTATCTAGTCCCCAAGTAATATCTTGGTTCTCATTTATCCAGCCACTGAAGGGATGAAAGGCTGAGTCGACCTTGCCCAGCCTGAGGATAGAACTCTGGATCTGTGGTGTGAAAGCGCGATACGCTACCACTCGGTCACTGGGTCTCAACACATATATTATAAAGATATATAGGTTTCATAAAATTTTCATAAATTCACACCTATATTCAGTGAAAAGGCTTCATAATCACAAATCGGGAACTTTAATCATAACTTATTGAAACTTGTTAATGCTGAATATCAAAAAATAATTAATTTAATCGAGGTCCTTAAGATTTTTCAATGCACAAATATTTCCTAACACGCCTTTTAAGACATATTCAATACAATAAAGGAAAATAAACTTCTGACCAGACACAAACATGCATATATTTATCAAAACCCTTTTCTTCGAATCAAACATCCTAGGCAGCAGGTAATTACCAAGTTACGAATCCATCCTCGCTAGTTAAGTTGAACACAATTACCTATTCTGGTTTCTCTTTTATACCGAGGGAGGGCTGGATCGGATTTTTAATTTCTACCATTGAAAACTTCAGCTTGGAATTGGTGCGAGGAGATATTTATAAGTGGATGAGTCTTTCATTTGATTGAAACAAACTTTCCGCATCGTGGTTATCGGTAGAATAAACATTAATCGACTCTATCCGGAGCAATAACGATTCACATTATTGACTGGTGTAATGAGGGCCTTTTGCTGCAGCTAATCTAGTAATTATTCCATGTAATTTGTTGCTTCGTTGGAAAATTGACATTTTCAACTGAATATGAATAAATTATTTTCATTCAAGCCGTGTGAGTGTAATAATGGGGATACCGAGCTTGGATAACAGGATGCATCAAGTCGGCAAATTTCCGTTAGGTTTATGGGAGATATTAAAGGCAGCAATCAAATTTTGAAGGAAGGGAAAACTCTAGTTAACATGTTATAAAATGTAGTTTAGTTTTATTGATTGTTCCAATGGTTTTAGAAATTAAATTGTAACGATCGGAAGGAAAGGTTGGAATGGATGTTATTGATGTTTAAAAAGTTATTAATCAAAGTTTTAAATAATTGATGTTTTCTTTAGTAAAAGAGACTCTTAAGGGGAGAAATATCCTAGTTTTCTCTTTCCTTGTAGAACGTACTAGGTGGCAAGTTTTAGTTAATTGATTCAGGATCAGCAACCGAGATTCGAAATTCCAGTTTCGTTTTACTAGAGAAGATTATTTTATCATTCTGTGTTGGTGTAACAAAAAAGGTTACATTTATAAAATTTCCAAGGAATGTCAAGTTAAAATAGTACTATAACGGGTTAAAAATAAAGTTTACTTAGCTTTTAAGCCCAAATGTATATGTTTTATAAAAACAAGTTTTCGTTATGTTGGTAACAGATTGGACTGTTGCTTTAAAAAAACAAAAACATTATTATTATTTTTTTTTTAATTTCCCAAATGAAAACTTATGATTTGAGATATGATAATTATATCATTTCTTACATGTTTGAATTTAAGTCTTAAACGTTGATAACCACGACAGAAGAACTTTTTTCATTAGTTGTTTTTAATTTTCAGAGGAGGAAATGAAAAACAATTTTTGTTCATGATTCTTGTTTTTGATCAAATCATTCTTCCAATTTTACTTAAATAAAACATTTTTTTTATGTACGTGTGTTAAAACCCTGATAGATATATATAATATTCCAAACAAATATATTATAACTTTAAGAGAATCCTCTGAGTCCCCCCCCCCCTCATTTTCAGATACATTAGAACTTCCAAGATGGAACCATTTTTCAGCCGTTCTAGTATTTCGTCCTTTGAATTTTCTACTTTGGTTGAGAAGGAAAAAAATCCATTCAGTTTCTCTGTCTCTTCAAATTTCTGGCTGCTGTTGGTGAAACGGATCAGCAAGAGATGGAAATCCTTCTGCTAACAGAAAAGTAAAATCGGAGCGAGAAAGAAAAAAGACCGAGAAGATATCATTGTAGGGAAAAAAAGGAAGAGGAAAAAAGAAACGGTTTGTCTTTGTTTAGCGTCTAATGGACGAAGGGATTTCTTTGGAAATATGGCTACCACTTTGTCTTGTCTTAGATGTCCTCCGAAACGTTTTCGTTACCATGGCCGTTCTATTTCTCTCCTCCAACCTAGCGTTGCAGATGGAAGAGAACTTCATTTTAAGCCTGTTGTCTTTCGTCATTTTTACTTTATGCTAGAAAAATAAATGTCACAAGCCCAGTGAAAAAGTGTCTCCAAGGAATAGGACAACTACAAGTTAGTTAATATTTGTATTTTCTTCTTTTTCTTTTGTTTCGTGTTTTAAAACAAAACAAAAATGATTCGATCCTAGGCGGTTGACCTGTTCTGTCCTGAACAAGCTCTAGGGAGCATGAGATGTTGTTCTCTTGACAATAATAACTTTAGAGATTTTTGTCGGTGGTTATGACATTCATTGTTAATGGCAGAATGATGATAACTTGTATCTGCTGCGGATAAAAACATTCTGGTGTTGCTACAGTGTTTTTTTTTCTTTCTGTTTTTAGTTTGTAAGTATATCAAGCTCGCATCTCCAAAAAGTAAATACATTTCCCCATCCAAACATTTTTGTTTTGTACAACAACTTTTTGAAGTCTTTTCAGGTTTCAGAGAGTAAGTGTATAGCCGTGGATTATCTACGATCTAAAACGTTAAAATAAGATTAATATGTCGATGCCTGCTTTTGCTTTGATAGTTATTAACTAAAATACTTAATGTAGTATTCGAAGGATTACTTTAATATACTTTAGAACAATTAAGTATTTGTTTCAACTTAAAAATGTAATAAGTGATATATTTGCTTATACATATTCGTTCAATAATCACAAAATCATCTAAATGTGTTTATAGTTTATAAATCATGAAAAACAAAGCTTGTGATTCCCAGAAATACTAATTAATACTTAAAAATGAATTTTTGTGTTGTTAGAAACACACATTTGAATGTTTTCAAAGTTTTTGTTTATTTAATATGAAACTTTATTAATTTTGTAGAAACATCACAATTTGAGATTGCATCAAAATCACAAATTATGATGAATAGAATGATTAAACTTGCCTTAACGTGAAATTAAACTTACATTCTTTAAGGCACTCCGATTCTGCTATTGTAGATAAATATTTTTCACGTTTTAAAAATTGAAATCAATTACTGTAATTTTGATTCCTTTCCGGTAGTTATATTTACATTAAATATGTTTTTATAATTGCATGTATAATTTCTTAAAACTAATAAAATAATTTTGTGCCATTGTTAATCTATATTATCTTAAGCCTCTTTTAAAAACAAAAATTATTACTGGATGTCAATACATTCAAGTATCACTAATATTCAGTTTTATTTTTCATTATAATATAAATTATTTTACTAGAGATATAACTACCCTGATTTTTAAAAGTATTACATAACAATTAATCCCACGAGAAAAATTCGAATATATTACTTGGTACTGCATAAATTAATATTTCATCTCCGTCTCAAATTTCAAATCTTTTTCAATAGATATCGGCAATTCTAACTAGGTCATTTCATTTAATGCCGAACGAAAAGACCAAATCTTTGAAAGGAGAATCAAATAAATCACTTCAAAAGTTATAAAAGCTTTTCACCAGTCAATACTATGAAACTTAATTCACTAAATGCCCATATTTCCAAATCCACATAATATGATTTTATCAGTCTTTTTTCTGAATAGGTACTTCGAAAAGCGATTCACTTCGTCAGCTATTATAGAATTTTTTTTTATGAATTATTGCTTGAGCTTTTCTCAAAAACGGAAATTCATAAAATTTGCAACCGATATTAATAGCCAGGGGCCTCTTCATGTTACGCTGAGCCAGGGTCGGGTTTAAAATCGCCGACAGAAGAGGAATCACCACAAGAACTTCTTTTGTCAGCAATTTTTCTTGCCGGTCGTGTTGCGAAGGGGGGAAAAAACGTTTGCATAAAGGGAAAACCTTAGTGAGAGGGAGGATCATTACATTTGCCTTCAATATGTGATTTTAAATTCAATTCCTTAAGCGATGAAGAAATATATTGCTGAATAAGAGCATCTGTTTCTAAAAAGGTATGGCTTTTCTCACTTTAAAAGGAGCACAAGTGGTTCATAAGTGAATGAATTCATTTTGTACAATAAGTTCTTTCAGACTTTTTCAGTTCTTCTTCATATTTATATTTAAAAAGGTATGAATAAAATTGAATTTCATAATATTTGATATTCAACAGAAATGAGACTTTTTTTTAAAAAAAAATGCACAATGGTACAAAAACTTTTTTTTAAAAAAAATGATTTTTAAAATGGAAGAATCATGATTGCGTTTCGTGATAAATAGCATTTATTTTTTCTTAAGGTTTA